>CM040926.1:36860568-36883068 GCA_023029165.1 Gobiocypris rarus | reverse complement strand
AACTCTCCCTTTTCGTCTCATGTCAAAATAAAAGTCTTGTACTCTAAATGCAATCTATCTATCTAGAATCTGACCTGCTTCAGAAAAAAATAAAATAAATCATAGTCATTTACAAGCATGAATTTCACTATAGAAACTTTATACAATTTAAGCACCAGCATCTGAAATCCAACAACAGCAGGTTAGCAAACCTCACTTAGATCAAATTACTTCTGATGCATTGCAACATGATCGGTCCGTCTTCCTGAATGTGGCGTCCGGAAGAACATTTATGAAGGAAGAGCGCAGCTAAAATCATACACGGCATGCTTTTTGTAATTGCTCAGACTGATGGACCATTAGTGCAATTGCACAACAATTTCTGTCACTGATTGTGTCATCAAATGTAAGGCTTTGTTGGTTTCATCAGATGGTTTGTGTTGATTGCACCATTAAGCTTGAAACCTTCTTGCAAATGCAGCCGGCATCATCTTGCTCCTGCTCCTTGGAATTGTTGGTGTCAGAATTGAACTGAGAAAATTTGTTTTTTTAGATAAATCTATCTAAAAATAAAAAATAAAAAAAAAAATTCCACCTCATTCCCTGAATTTGATTTGATTTGGAATTGAGGAAGCATGAGGATTTCAATGTAAGGGAGTCAAATGAATTGAACATCATATAAAGGTCATTTTTAACATTTCAATCCTTGAATGCCGGCCTGACAAAACCTTGAAAAGCTTGTTTTGAAAAAAGATTAAAAGCCTTTTGAATGATAGATAGAACGATAGAATAAAAGATAGAATGATAGAATAAGACAGAATGATAGACAGACAGAACGATAGAATGACGGATACTTGAATAAAAGCCAGAAGGCTAGAATAACAGGTGTGGTAGTCACACAGACGCTGTAGTGAAGCACACTGACTGCAGAAGCTCTTAATGCTCTGCTCTCCTGAGGTGGGACGGTTGTCATTATCAATTCATTCATGTAAGCAGTCTCATTAAAGCAGCCCGACGTGTCGAGCGAATCAATGGTACAACTCCAGCGTAACGAGGACTCGGAGAATATCTGGTTGTGTGTAAAGCAAGAGCAGCATATGCGCAGGAGGTCCGCGCTTGGACGGCAGCCCAGAAACGGGGTCTGGTGTGGGACGTCTGCCGCCCGCAGCTCATCTCTCTGCTGCTTGACCAGTAATTACATTAGCAGCTAGCGCCCTGAGCGCTCCCTTTGAAATGCTAATTCCATCCAACCTGCAGCAGAGTCTAATGGCTTTTATTAGCATGATTGGTGAACGCAGATCTGAGCGAACGGGTAACGCGAATGAATCAGCTCGAGCTAATGGGCGGAATTAAAACTGTAGCCATTGTGTGGCATGTTTGCTCGTGACTGTGGGAGCTAATCGCCACTTACTATCCATTTTGGACCTCATGAGCTGATGCTCGTGGTGGCGACGTGTGTGTGTGTTTGAAGACGAGCGCTCCAGAAAACATTAAGACACTAAGGACATGCTCTTGTGTTAAAAACAGACAGATGAAGTACAAGAGAATGAACAGAAGATACATTTGAAGGTGTGTTAACTACCACACAACTGATAATGTTCTTAATCAATACACTCAAGATGCTTGTGCTGCCCCTACACTGCAAAAATACCATTTATATTCATACTAGTATCTTGTTTTCAAGTTAAAATATCTAAAAATCCTCAAAAGAAGTTAACTTTACTTGTGAAGCATCGCTGTATTAGATATTAAGACTTGTCTTCGTAGGTTGTATGAAGGATTTGAAGCATAAGGATTTGAGCGGGTTTGACGAGGGACAAATTGTGGTGGCTATATGACTGGGTCAGAGCATCTCCAAAACTGCAGCTCTTCTGGGGTGTTCCCGGTCTGCAGTGGTCAGTGTCTATCAAAAGTGGTCAAAGGAAAGGAAAAGTTGTGAACTTGCAACAGGGTCATGGCCAAGACTCATTAGCTATGTTTCCATCCAGAGTTGCAAATCTAACTTATGCGCAAAATTGCAATATTGCATAAAGCGTTTGCGAATAAAGCACCGTTTCCATCCAGTGAGTCGAAGAGAACATAATCCTGATGAACTGCCGCTAAAAAAAAATCACTGAGGAACATAGGAGAAGCCACCATATATAATCATTTACGTATATAATATATTATTTGCGTCTCAGTGCGTTTATGCACATTTGTAGAATTTATGCGCATCTTGGTGTTTCCATTCAGCAGTTTTTGATGTGATATCCCAAAATGTACATAAAATAGGTGGATGGAAACATAGCTATTGATGCAGGAACTGGCCAAGGCTCATTGATGCACGTGGTGAGTGAAGGCTGGCCCGTGTGGTCCGATCAAACAGCTACTGTAGCTCAAATTGCTCATGAAGTTAATGCTGGTTCTGACAGAAAGGTGTCAGAATACACAGGGCATCGCAGTTTGTTGCGTATGGGCCTGCAGACCAGTCAGGGTGCCCATGCTGACCCCTGGCCACCACCGAAAGCGCCAACAGTGGGCACGTGTTGTTTGCTTACCTAGGAACACATGGCACCAGGATGCACTATGGGAAGAAGGCAATCCAGCGGAGGCAGTGTGATGCTTTGGGCAATGTTCTGCTGGGAAACCTTGGGTCCTGCCATCCCTGTGGATGTTACTTTGACACATACCACCTAAGCATTGTTGCCGATCATGTACAGCCTTTCATGTAAACGGTATTCTCTGGTGGCTGTGGCCTCTTTCAGCAGGATAATGCACCCTGCCACAAAGTAAAAATGGTTCAAGAATGGTTTGAGGAGCACGACAACTTTTTTTGAGGTGTTGACATGGCCTCCAAATTCCCCAGATCTCAATCCAATCAAGCATCTGTGGGATGTGCTGAACAAGTCCGATCCATGGAGGCCCCACCTTGCAACTTACAGTACTTAAAGGATCTGCTGCTAGCATCTTGGTGCCAGAAACCAAAGCACACCTTCAGTGGAGTCCATGCCTCGATGGGTCTGGGCTGCTTGATGGGAAAAGGGGAATCAACACAATATTAGGTCATAATGTTATGCCTGAGGTGTATATATATATATATTAGGGCCGGGACTCGATTAAAAAAATTAATCTAATTAATTAGAGGCTTTGTAATTAATTAATCGAAATTAATCGCATTTTAATTGCATATAAATATTTGACCTGAGAACAGTGAGAAGTAATTTTTTTCACATGGATTTTTAGTATACCATTTAATAATGACTAATACATAAGCTTAATCAACAAAATTTTGTTTATTTATTTATGTCCAGCGTTTTGCGTTGAGGTGATATTTGAGGCTCGATGTGCTGCGTTGATACGCAAATTCCTTGTTGCATAGCTTCCACACAACCATGCTCTTGTCGACGCTTCCATCCTTTCGTTTTTTAAAACAAAATTTCCCATCCACGGGCCAAGCAAACCAGTCTCGTCCAGCTTCTTCGCTCATGTTCACTGTGGTTTGTTCAGAAGTCAAGAACGCTAGTTGGTGTTCCAGGATAATCGGTCCTTCGAAACTCATTCATTAAAAAAACGTTCCGCGGTGCAAAAATAAGTTAAAATTGTTATCTATTTTTTTCATAATTAATCTTAATTAACGCGTTAAAGTCACGCAATTAATTAATCTTAATTAACGCGTTAAAGTCCCGGCCCTAATATATATATAAAATTTAATCTAATGGGTCCAGTGTTTTTAATCTGAAAGCTAATTTAAAAAAGCTAATTTAATCCAAGTAAAAATGCTACTTTTGTAACTTTTTTGGTGAAAATTTGCCAAAAGTAGCACAAGTAGCAATATTCTAAATTAAGTTCAGTGATTAGTGTTCAGTGGAGCATGTGTAACTGCTCTCAATGCATGAGAAATAAGACACTGTATTAGCCATAAAACCATTTTCCAAATCCTGGTGACATCGGCTCTGACCATATGTTCTTTAAGGGTCGTGAAACCGCTGTAAATTGCAGCCTGTCAGTGAACGAGTGTTCAATAACGCGGCATTGTGAACTGATGTGCCAAAATTACAACCGTCTGAAAACGGATCTGTGCAAACACAGAGCGAAGGCAAACGTCTCGGCTCTGACTGCGGGCCGTTCCTGTTTCAGGTGAGCTGCTCTCATTCTCTTTCTGTCAGCTTGTCATTTATCATGAATTCTCTATTGGTTTGAATTTCAATGAGGAACCGAATGGGATAAATACTTTATTTATGTAAATCCAAAGTGACAAAAACCTGATGAATTACATAAGCAACAGCCGCTTCCCCACCAGCCTTCTGCTCCATGGCCTCATTCGCTCCATCACGTCTTACTTTCACTCTGACACACCATAAATTACACTCTTTCACAGCAACTATCTAAGAAATCATTGCAAGCATTGTCATGAATTAACTTTTTCATTTATTTCAAGGAGAATTTTTACCATATAAAAACTGTTGTCCATTGTTATTAAATAAATCAAGTGCCACAGTCATCAGAAAATGTGACTACTTTTAAATGCATGTGTCAATAGAGATTGACAGACATTTTTTGACCTGTCTATTGGTGCAAAATGCCTGTGTACCAACTTTGGCGATGCAAAATTAATATTTACAGTGACATTTTCTTGTTGCACAAAGAAACGAGGACACATCTGCACATGAAGCTGTAAACATCAGCGAATCAACTAGCAATGGACATTCCAAAAATGTCAAACCTCGGCTTTGAAAGCAAGACTGTTCTCCCAGGTCATTTCTTCTTTCTGAACTCGAAGCAAACACACTGCACTTACTCTGCGAGTGTGTGGTCTTACAGCTCAATTAAAAATGGGCACGAAAGTCTCGAGTTACAGGTGGATGCCAGACTCTCACTGAAGGAGCACAAGCTGCATTCAAAAGTCATTTAAAAAAAAGATCAAATCATTGGTTCTGTTCTGATTATCTGAGCTGACGGTGTGCACGAGTGAAGAGACTCCATGCAGCCGGTACACTCACGTCGGACAGATGAGGAAGCTGCTAAAATGGGTCACAGTCTGAACTCACACGACTTCTGCTCTACTTCTGATTTCAGAACGGTTCAGAGGGTGAAATCAAAGAGGCCTGGAAGGTCTTTACCCACGACTGAGAAAAAACACTTCAGCTGTCATTAATAAAACTATACATACGTCAGAATCAGAATCAGAACCGTACACACCACGTGAAACAATCTCACCGGTCCGATACACACTGCACAAGACACTAATGCTGGAATGAGCTAATCGAGCCACCGAGGACATTTAGAGACAAGGAGAAAACAGTGGGAGAAAACTTAAAAGATTCAATATATCACAAAGAAAACATAACAGTATGTATATCACAAACCCAGTGACTAAATCTCAGATTTTGCCATGTTGCAAACTTATGGAAGCTTGTTTCCACCATAGAATTTTTTTTTTTAAAGATAATTGCGACTTTTAATCTCAAAATTGTGTTAACATCTCACAATTCTTACTTTTTTCTCATAATTGTGAGATATAAACTCATAAATGTGAGATATAAACTTCCATTTTGGACTTCACAATTCACAACATTCACATTTTCTGAGAAACAAATCAGAATTGTAAGATAAAAAGTTGCAATTACATTTTTTTTTTCAAGTTTTTTTTTTCTTCTGTATTTTTTTTTTATTTACCGTCCTGGACCGACTTGTAAGGTCCAGGAAACATTGCGAAACTGCTCCATCTCAGATAGGGGTGACCGCATTTAGAGAATCAGGCAGATAGGGATCTATTTATCACCATTTTATGTTTATTTTTTTTATTCTCTTTACAACTGTTTTAATTATCCTTGTTTTCTTATTTCTTATGTAAAGCACTTTGAATAGCCATTGTGTATGAAATGTGCTATATAAATAAACTTTCCTTGCCTTTTTTTTATTCTGTGGCTGAAACAGGCTTCTATACATACTAGATTTATACAATTTATACAATATTTTTTTTAAACGAATTAATTAGATAAATAATATATAAAATATATAATAATATACACACAATATGATATAAATTATTTTTAATATTTGTACATTTATATAAATATTTAAGAATATATAAAAATATTTATACTTGCTCTGATATTATTTTCTCTTCAATCAGAGGAACCACTGTTTGACCGTTATTAAAGTCAATTGATTAAAAATGCTTAAAAATTAGGTACAATACAACAATATATATATCATTATTATTTTTATTTTTTTATATATTTATATTATATATATCATTACAAATATTATAACCTGTTGTATAAATCTAGCCAATCGGATTGCTTGCCATTTGTATAAAATATGCATTATGTGTATTCCCTGTGACAACAGCACAACTAAATACTTGAACAACCAGGATTTGACCAGAGCCATTTTATCACAAAATCACATACAAGCATCTGAAAGAAGAACAAAGCACACAATGTGAGCAGAATCTCACTCACCCTGATGTTGTCCGGATGGAGACCCCCGGGATGTTTGTCCATGTACTGGCACAGATCTGTGTGCTGAACAGAGAGAGAGAGAAAAGATAGACATGAGGCATTGACAGGAGACACAGACCCTGAACAACAATCCAGACAACTGCTTCAAAATACAATAAACACAATAAAAACACTCAAATATTGGGTAAAATAGACTATTATATATATATGCAGGGCTGTCAAGCGATTTAAATTTTGGCTGAGAAATTACCCCCAAAAGATAATTCAAAGTCATTATTGTGTTAATTTAGAAAAGCAACAAACTGACATTACAAAAAGTAGCTTTAGATATAAATATTTTTTTATTCAACAATGGCCATGCGGGTGAGCAAATGATGGCAGAATTAACATATTTAGGTGAACTATACCTTTAAAAAATTTTTTTATTGGAAATATGAATGAATGAAATTATACTGTAAATGAAAAATTGTATTGAGAGTAGGCGATGGTAAATTACTTACTTACTAAGTCATTGAGTCATTCATTTGATTTGTTCATATTGATTCATTCAGGAATCAAGTGAATGGCTCTTTATGATGGGTAATTGAATCGTTGGTTCACCTGATTGATTCACTCAAAACGCAGATTCGTTCAGAAACTAAACACCGCTGTGAGAAACAAAACAATTCTGCTCTGGCAGTATAGGTAATATTTTCATTGGAAAAATGTATTAAATTATTGTCTAAAATATAGCAAAATATTAACTTCTTATTTATTGAACTGTTGTATAAAATCATTTGCACTCGTTCTCTACGGGTCAAAAACAGCACTGTGTGTGATATTGTGCTCCTTACTCGTGTGATATAAATATGATAAGACAAACTCATACAGGGGCATATATTTTCCCTGATAACTTGAATTTTAGGGTCATAATGCAGTGAGTTGCTGCCCTGCTTCATGTTCATCATCAATCAACTGCATGAGATGTAAGATGACCTAGGTCTGGGATGGGGCGGGTGCATTAAATGCGTTAATAGTTATGGGAAAAAATAACATGTTAAAATGAATGAATGAATTTAATGCATTAAATCGACAGCCCTGCTATATAAACGGGTGGCTTCACAAACACTCGACGTGTGTCAAACTGAAATAATTTCCTGTATCGGTGAGACCAGAAGCTCTCGCCTCTTTCTACAGGCTTAGTAATGACTGTCTGAAGATGCGGATGGCTTTGTGGGCCGCGTGGCGGTGCATGTAAATACAGTCGGCGGGAGAAAGAATTACCCACGATGCTCTCCTCAGTCTTTATTCTGCCCACAGACCTGCGGCGTTGGAGGGCCGCTGATATTTGCAAACACCCGCTGCTACCCGTCCCACACCGCAGATAAACGCGTTTCCTTTCATGAATAATGCAGTCGCTCACTCAAACGGGCTTCAGATATGCCTGTCCGTTGCCGCCGTCAATCATTATTAACTGCTAGCCGTGGAAAATGAATTGATTTCCTCAGCGCGAAACCCTCTGTTTGTTCGCGGCCCGCATCTAAATGTGGCCGCATTCATCCCGAGTGCATTTTCTCACCGAAATGACTCTGATGAGATCACAGCGGTGGTCTCAGATTAATATCTAAGCTACGGCTCGTGTATCTCAACGGACCAAAGCTATCAATAGCTGAGCCGTTGTCCAATCTTAGTGTTTTGATTGTTTTCTTTGACACCCCGACGTGTTAGCTTAGCTCTCATGAATAAATCAGACTCAAGCCGCAATTTCACGCTCATCCAATTTAGCGAGGATACATTCCTGGGGAAAAAATACTGTTTACCAGAGTATAAAGTAATAAGTTATATCACAGACACAAAAATAGCACAAAATATAAAGCACCAATCTTCCCTTTATACTGTGACACGGATCAGTGATGAGAAGTCAGTGTCACGATGTGCATTGACATTCACAGAAAACATTTAACAAGTGCTCTTTTCTTCCTGTGACGCATCAGATCAAGTGTCAAGACTGACAGGGGTTTGAACCCACAACCAGTTTTCATGACGTTCCTCTTTCCTTCCTGAGGACCAATTAGCTCATGACATCCTGCCAAATTAAAAGTGCACTTTATTAAAAGTCAAGTGCATAATTTGAGTGGACAGGTATTTTTATGTTAAGAACAGCATTTGCTGAGAACATAAATATTGAGTAATTGAGTTAGAAAGAAATGGCATGTTCTCCCGACCTTTAGCTCAGTGTCTGCTTTTGCTTACTGTACAGATCAGTATTAATAAGTGAACGCTACAGCAGAAAGGAAAGGAAAGAGGTATATTTAAAAAAAAACAACTAAATAAACATGTTAATTTATTTGCTGTTAATTTAATAGGCTGAGAAGCTGAACCTCCTGACCAGATGTTCCCTGCAGGCAGACACGGGTCGTCCCGGTGGCTCATTAACACCTAAACTGGCATTTCTGAACCTGCTTCAGACAAGCGGGACCTTTAAGAGAGCGCAGAGGCCAACAGGAACTGTTTCTCCATATTTCTGCATATAACTTCCAGATTGAACATAACATCATATTCATTAAAGGAATAGTTTTCCCCCAAAAATATATAGTTATAATAGAGTACAACAGAGCCCACCCTTTTTTCAGCAGCGCTGGGTCTGGATTTTGTTTCTTTTTTTCATTAATTTCTCCCATAGGGATTTAAAAGAGTTAAAAAGTTATAATCCATTAACCAAGCCAATCAGTTACGAGGTGAATATCACAGCACTACAAACTTTGATTTGAAGCACAAAAGTTTTTGAAAATCTGACCGAAGTACAACGTTACAAGACTGTGTACTTAACGCTTTTAGTGAGGGAAAGAACTACAGCCCCATGACACATTGCAGACAGCATAATCAAATGAAAAACAATGCAACAATGCACTTTAAGTTTGATTGACAGGCCATCTGACTAATCATAGCAGTGAATCTGCCATTTTGTCTGATAAACAAACCAGACAAGAGAGAGTTAGTAGAGAGTTGGTGGACTTGAACTTGAAAAACGGTGTACTGACATCTTTCCGCGGTTGAAACAACATACCTTCTGATGTTCATTCATCTTTATTACGTGCTATAACTAGTAGGAAGTGACTAGAACCACAGTGATTATTTCAAAACATAAACACCATAAAAGTATCATCAAAATAGTCAATATAGCTTTTGGCAGGACATGTCTGAATTTACTGTAATTAAAAACATATTTTTACAAACTATAATATGACTTTAGAAGACTTGAAATATAGTCTGTATGTCATATGTACTACTGTTATGGTGTTTTTAAGGAGATTTCTAGAGCTTGACCGTATAAATCACTGTGCAGTTGCATTATATGGAAAACAGAAGCTTGGACATTCTGCCTAATATCTCCTTTTACATTTTCAAAGTAGGACAAAAAATCATACAGGGACAGAACAACACAAGAGCGAGTAAATGGCGACAGAACTTGCATTATTATTGAATTATTCCTATGTGCTTTAATTAGCAGCCCGACGCCTGCGGCTGCGTCTCATAGCAGGTTTGTGTAAAACACTGAGACGTTCCTGTCGCTTTGAGGCACAGATGAAGAGCAGGGCTTTGAAAGAGTTAGAAAAACAGTGCTCTAATAAAAACCGTGCCAGAGCTGCAGGATTGGGCACGATCGGTTCAGGCACCAGGTTCAAAGCGTAAGAAAAATCCTGAGCTAAAGTAATGCTGACTAAAGCACCCTTAAACCTTTCAAAACTACCGGCTCCATGAGGCACAGGAACAGGAGATGTGTGGTTATGTGACATTTTGGAGTAGAGTTACTGAAAATAAAATGAATTAAAAACTATTTATAAAAAACAAATCCGAGCCGAGCCGAGCGGTTTGATTTTCATCCGGTCAGCATGTCTGATACTCACCACATACTCAAAGACCAGCGTCAGGGTTTCCTTCGTGTGAATGATGTCGTGGAGCAGCACTATGTTCGCATGCTTCAGGCCTTTCAGCAGAGACGCTGGAGAGGGAAACACAAACGCTTCATTAACACATTATTCTACCAATGAATGTTTGAGACTTCCGTTTATTTATGATAACTGGATAAGACTAGATCATACACTGTAAAAAGTCAAGGCAACTTATGTTTTAACACTTTTTCAGCTTAATATAATTTAAGTGACCTTTTACAAGGTGATTATAGTTGCAAATTTAAGGCAGCAACTGAACTTAAGTTTTCAAGTTATTTTTTTACAGTGTATAAACTGCAGAAGCAGATGTCCTTTCATGTCAGGCAAAAATTCCTTAGATTAATATATTGAAACAGCCTTATGTTTCCTGATATTTCCAAGTTTTCCATGCCTGGATGATAATCATAACAATAATTAATTATTTAATAAAACATTGTTATTTCCCTGTGCCATATACATTTTGTCAAGTTAACACACACACACACGTACAAACAAAATGTCCAAATAAAAATGGCAATATCTGAAATCCGGCTTATACAGCTTATAAATAGTGATGTTCTTTAATTAAAAAAAATGCAGAGTAAAAATGATGGGTAGGTTTAGGGGTAGGGTTAGTGTAAGTGGATAGAATATACAGTTTGTATATAACAATCATTATGTCTATGGAAAGTCACCATAAAACATGAAAACACACAAAAAAAAAATGTGTGTCTGTGTGGTCCTGGTAAACACACTTGGGAGGACCAAATGTCCCCACAAATATAGAAATACCAGTCATTTTTGACCTTGTGGGGAGATTTTTTTTAGTGTCACCATTAGAAAAAAAGCTTATAAATCATACAGAATGATGTTCAGGATACAAAACCATAATAAATCATACAGAATGCTGAAACTTTTCTGTGATGGGTAGGTTTAGGGGCTAGAATATACAGTTTTTACAGTGTAAAAATCATTATGTCTATGGAATGTCCACATAAAACTTGAAAACACAACATTGTGTATATTTTCAAGTTTTTTTTCCGTACATTCAGTCTAATAGCATTAAAGAGGGCAAATGTTATCATATCATCCACACAATAAATGCACTTCCCTGAATGTTGTATAGCGTATTTAATTGAACAGCTCAGGTAAAATATTACAATAAGTCAGCTATAAACACATTTCCTGGTAAAGCTTCATATTAAGGGTAGACTAATTTCTTTGAACCTCTCAACATCTTGTTTTAATGTACTCCAGGGGGATCAAGCCTTCTTAGGGGGGTCAGAATGACTATAATTCCACATATTTATCATCTACAAATGACAAAGATGACAATGTTCCCTGATCTCACTAGTACCTGCACCTGAATCACGCTGCAGATCATTTACATGCTGTAGATCGCCAGTAGGGCGGAGATGAGCGGAAATCTGTGAGAAATGGAGAGAGCCGCCACTCTGGGGACAGGAAACAGCTCTCAGAGCTCCTCAGGCTAAGCTTCCTGTCTATTATTTCAGCTAACGAGCTATGTATGAACACTGCAATTAAACATAATCGTTAATCCTCAGAAGTCAGCAACAAAGCATTCGAGTTGATGATTTCTGTGCGTTTTCCATATTTCTCAGATCAGACGTGTTATTTTCTTCAGATTACAACAACGCAATCTCCGCAGAACAAGCCATTCGAAGAAATCTCATCTCATTTGAGCACAAGAAACACTACAAATGTTTTAATTTAGTACAAAGAAGGAGCGAGCGACACTTCAATCGCGTTTCATGATGAATAGTAAACAGATTTGTGAGACTGTGGAAAATGCGATTAATTTTTCAAGGGCACAGCAAAAGCTCAGATAGTGAGATAGTAGGGCTGGGATCAGTGACAGACAGTGAAAGGAGGAACATCTGCATTACATGATTCAATCCTGCTGTGAAGCCCATCATATACATCATACATGGAAATACTGAATGAATAAATACACTATGCTTTTAAAACTATCATTTTTTTGGTGGGAAATCAGCAGCACAAAAAACCTAAGCAAGTATATGGTTTTATTTTAAAGGTACACCATGTAACCTTTTTGTTCAAAATTGACATATGGAGTGAGTTCATAATGAATCCATCTTCCAGGCTGTGTCTTATCCTGAATCCTAACGGGACGCCTAGAATGAGTGTTTATATTCAGACTATTTGAGACAGAGACTCGTCATATAGATAAACAGAGAGAAGTAGCTCAGGCTACAATGTTCTTCCGCAAGACGCATGCAGTTTTGTTTATTAACCGCTAGAGTTATAGTGTACCTTTAAAAGGTTGAATAAATTGTTTATAAAGTTTTATGAATTAATTTGATTACCACAGTTGGGGTTAGTGATTAAATTGCATTACATCATAAAACCCTAAATCCAGAAAAAAATTTTAACATATAATTTGGGAAAGATAAAATGGAATAGAACCATTTTCATATGGTATTATTGCAAAATTTAAAAAAAAAAGAAGTAAATCGTTAGTTTTAGTCATTCAATTGATTATATATGCTTTGATGACAAAGTGGTATTAAATCATTAACATCACTCATTATCAATATCACGTCAATATCACTTTCCATGGCATTTCGTAAAATCCCAAAAACTAGATGTTGCCATCTTGGCAGCACGTTACCATGTGACACTCGCGGATAATTGAAAATGGGCAAAGAGGCGGGACGTGGGAGGAGCTGAGGTGACTGGTTGCTGAAACCACGCCCACCTAGCTCGACCATAGTGGCAATCCACCTGTCACTCAAAGTGGCCACGCCCTTAATTATGCAAAACTTTAAGGCTTAATATAATTTAAACGGATGCGTTATTAAATAAATTCACCCCTCTCACAGTTGTCATGAGAGGCAAAGTTAGCTGTATAGACCAAAAACACTTTTTGTACCAGGCTGTAAACATGTTTTTTTTCAGCTGTAAAGTTTTAGCATTGTAACATGAGGGGAGATACAGATTTGACTCGCATGAAGAAATCAACTACCTAGTCACGACTGTTTTCAAAAAAACGTATTGTCGTTCAACCACGTTGGTTGATGTCACGCAGGTGGTGGATTATAACTTCTTTTATTGAATCCGCTTGAGATTGAATTAATGCTAGATGTTTTGCTCTAAATATGAACATGGCATCTGAGGACTAGTTCTCATTTTTCTCAGTTATTTTGCTTTATTTCCAGATTTAATCGGCTGGTTCTTACATACTAGAGCATGAACACACATGCACACTCTTTAAATCAGTGCTTTAAATCTCTTGACAAACTAAAAGACATAAATGACACTTGTATTTTTGAAAGAAAAGACTTGTTCTGAATGTAAGCTTGCTTGTTTTGCTCAAGATAAAGATTTATTAAGTCCACAAGTCCACACAAGAAACTGTGCTTCTAACCACAGGTCGAGAGCTGTTGTTCCAACCACACAACTTTGCGATGCTTGTTGCGAATGTTGGAACTATGGTTTTGGGAAAACACGGACTCGTCGATCTATGTTGATAACAACAGAACTCGCAACTATAGTTGACTAGCGTTACCGACAGACTGGGAGGAGAGGAGCAGCAATAATGTCAAATATGTGAAAATAGGTTTTCATGCTTGAATGTTCAATAAACACACTATTCTAGTAGATCCCAAAAACAAAATCAAGACTTTGACGTACAATAATCATAACCAATTAACTGGTATTTGTGCCATGATTTAATGCCCCCCAAAAATGTTGTGCTTGAAATGGCTGCATCTGTGTCCTTTAATTATTTTAATTAAAGCAAAATTTTAAAAAACTGCCACTGCAAAATATATTATTTAAAAAATTATTTTAAAATGTATAAAGTGTGTACAATATAACATGTAAAATGACGGACATGCATATGCAATGTCCAATATTTTTTATTTATTTACAGGGACAGTGCATATTAATAAACATTTCTGTCAATATGCCAGAGTTAGCCAAAAGGCTATTTTTCACCTGCAGTCCCTAGAAAAGGTAGGTTGATTGTTACCTATTATTATATTCACTTTTGCACATTGTCAGTAGATCACCTGCAGAACTTTCCACTCCCACCTGTGCTTTTATGGGATTGCAGTCTCACACTCATTTGCCCTGTTAAGTAAATCTAGCCCTTTAAATGCTGCCTATGTAGTCAGCTCACTAGGTTTGTGAACAGTGTGTGAATGTGTCTATGTTTCTCCTCTCACATCCTGTAGTCATTCCACACACGTTCTGCCAGCTTGAACATCTCCAGTAATTGCTGAATTAGTTCTATTTTCAAAGCCCTTTTTTGAGCCTCACGCCGGGGAGGAGTGCAAGGGCTCTGCGATGATCAACTCTGGATCACGCGGATCAAAAACACACCATCACTCTCTCATAGCAATTAAAATGCATGTGGCGGCGGTGAAGGTGAGAGCAGCGAAATTCTCACACCTTCACAATCTGCTCCACTTCACGGAGAACATCACAACTCTGCTGGTTTAGCAGGCAGAGTGAAAACGGCTGCTTCTGCAACAACAGGCACTTTTAGGTGACAGATTTTAAAAATAAATATTAATCGGTAACACCTAAGTATGGGGGAATACATATTCGCTATTAACTACGACGCAATAAACTACTAATTTACGGCTTATTAATAGTTAGTAAGGTAGTTTTTGTAGCGTTTAAATTTAGGGTTTGGGTAGGATTAAGGGATATTGAATATGGCCATGCAGAATAAGGTACTGTGTTAATATGTGCTTTATAATTACTAATAAACAGCCAATATATTAGTAATAAGCAACTAGTTAATAGTGAGAATTGGACCCTAAAATTAAGTTTTACCAAAAATGATTTTTGTTACATGAAGGCCACATTAAAATACTTATAAATACTACTTAAAATGATTAGGGCTAAGTATTGGCACAAATTTCATGATTCGATACGATTTCGATTCACAAGCTTGCGATTCGATTTGATTCAATATGGATTCATTTGGATATTTGTATCAAGTGGTGCATGTTAATTTTTACTCAAGAAAAAAACTTTCTCAACTTATGCATTAAACTATACAGGGAACCCTGTCAGCCACTACATTACTGTAAAAGCAAGGGTTAAATTAACATCTGATTTGTATATGAACATTTAAATTGCACAAGATAGTTTTTATAATAATAAAGTTCTTCTCAATGACATAATTATGTTTCTACTCCAATTTGTTTTTGAAATATAAACATTTAAATAGTGGCGGTCATAAAATGAATTTATTCAAACATACATAAAAAATTGACAAACAGGTCAAATAAAATATAATGAATATCTAATATAGTATATATATGAATCTAAATGCTCATCTCTAGAATCATTTTTCTAGCTAACTATTTAGTTTAGGTCACTGAATGTCCAAACCGGCATTTACTTTACTTGAATTTTGTCCGAATTTGAGAGCTGAGACTGTGTTTCCTATCAAAAGTAGCAAAACACAAAGTTTATTGTGATTTTTGGATGGCAGGTGCACTGCAAATAATGTTTAGAGCACATAAGCTTTGTGTAAAAGATTATAAAATTGATCATAAAAAAATCAATTCTGGGGATTTAAGAATCGATACCGGTTCATCAAAATGAGACGCGATTAAAATCGAGAAATCAATATTTTCAATCCAGCCCTAAAAATTGTACTGTTGTTAGTGGCAGCAACGGCTTGCATATGAAGAGAAAGGCCTGGGTCACTCACCCTCTCTGATCGCTGTGAATGGCGTTCCCTCTTCCTCCTGCAGACGAATCACTTTCAACGCAACCAGCTTCCCGTTCACCCTGCAAACACAGCAGATGTTTTTCACATTATATTAACCTGTATTAGAGAACTGATCCATAAAAAAAATGCATTGTATATTTGTTACTATAGTTCAAACAGCACATCATGACTTTGATTTCCAGGAAATGTGTGTGATACAAATTTATACTTTGAAATGCAATGCAAGTCACTTTGGATAAAAGTGTCTGCATATACATGTACAGTACTGTGCTAAAGTCTTAGGCAAGATAGTATTTTCACCAAAGATGGTTTTAAGTTATTTATTTATTTTGCTATAGTCTGTCATTAGGAATTTCAAACATTTCTTTGTCATTAATTGTAAGAATCATTTTTTCTGTTTCTTCATGTAATCACAGACAGACTCTATGATGGTGAGATCAGATCATACCGGCTGTTTTTAGACTCCTTATTTATATCCATATTTATATATATATATATATATAGAACAGTATATTCAAGGAAACAATTCCTGTTATTTAATTCCAATTAGTACTGGGCAATCATTTAATTGCATCCATAATAAAAGTTTGTGTTTACATAATATATGTGTGTGAACTGCGTATAACTGTTGTGTAAATATAAATACACACAGATCCATGTATATATTTAAGAAAAATATGTTATATATATATATATATATATATATATATATATATATATATATATATATATATACATACACATACATACAGTATATACATGCAAATATTTCTTAAATATATTCATAAAGGAGTATGTATTTATATATACACATACATAATAATTATGGACAGTTCACACACATATATTATGTAAACTTTTATTTTGGATGCGATTAATCACGATTATTCAATTGTCCAGCACTAAAAAAATTATATTATATACAATATGTATTTAAATTATTCAACAACAAAATACAAAAGCAATGTATTGTTGTAAAGAAATTATTATTTTTTCATGAAGTTGTATTTATAAATTATAATTTATTAATTAATAAAGTTTTATGAATTAATTTGATTACCACAATTTTTAATAGTCAAGTTGTATTAAATCATAAACACAGAATCCATTAATTAAAAAAAACAGCACAGCATTTTTATAAATAAAAAGAAAAAATAAATAAAACTGTTTTTATAGGGCTCTATTATTGTTAAAATACAGTAGTAAAATAATAAATTATTAAACGGTTACAGTTTTATGAATTCACTTGATTAGACATGCTTTTTGAATTAAATGTAATCCAGAAGTACTGTGTTAAAAGGTCATATGGGACATATAAGGGATTTTATCCAGTGTGAAATGACTGGATGGTGTATGTGTCTCTACTGAATATGACAGAAAGTTGTTTAATAATGATGATGACGAAAGAAAACTTTTTTTGTGGTTTGAAATAATGCGCTGATCATTCGTGCACAATAAGACCAGGAACACGACAATAAACAGGGTCAAGTCTGATTTACTGTTAACTCAATGAAATGCAATTCAGAGGCAATGGAGTGAATCTTAACACTGAGGTCACGACGGTCACTCCACCAATCAAAAGAACTTGCACACAAATGACATCATTACTATGAAACAATTCATTTCACACTGGCTGAAATTTATTTTCCAGATTTTAAATTATGAAAGTAATCATCAAGAAAAAACAAGCGTTACACGCTCTCTGTCTGAAAGGATTGCATACAACACATGCCATTTCATGCTCTGGAAGAGAAGCTCTCTCCGGCTCTCGGTTTTTATTACAGCAATACAAAATAAAATTCATTCAGATTTCACATAATAATTACGTGCTGTTGTCTTTGCTTACAGTTCCATTACTAAACTAGTCAAATAACCCTGAGAAATATAAGCGTGTGTGTCCGTATGGAAATGAGGTGCATGGTTGCACTGAACTCACTTGCTCTTCCCTTTGTATACGGTTGCGTAGGATCCCTCTCCGAGCTTTTCCAGCTTCTCGTATGAATCTGCCTTTCCGAACTTTGGGCTTGTGGGCTGTAACAGAGATAGACACAGTTATGAAAAGGAAGTTGCGAATATCTTTTTTTCCCTATTGTGACATATCTGAGTGAAACAGCTTCTCGAACAAGAAACAACACGGATAAATCATTTATGACACAATAAAAAACTCAAACTCTCCATTTTGATTTCATGGTGACTTTAATAGAGGATATTCTGTGATGTCAGACACGTGAGGCCCAGCGGCCGCAGCAGATGTGAGGTCAGCCAACGTATGGTCAGGTATTCTGGGTCAGATCCTGGATTTATACAGTATCCTGCCGTACTGCAGGGATGTCCGGAAAGACACGTCTGTCCTCGTATTAATGACCCAGTGCTGTTTCAACTGGACGTGATTAATAGTTTCCTGTTAAACAGTAAATGTGATCTGCAGGATTTTACTGTGAGCACTTTGGCAGTGACTGAAAGAACACAGGTGAACGGTGGTTATATTTAATATACATATATTTTTACATATATTTACTATACTCAACCATATTTACTATAGTGAAGCTCAAGGTAAAAACTCCACAAATTAGTGTATGAAATCTGCAAACATATGAAGATTTATCAATAAATTTCATACTAAAACTTATTGTAAATTCACAACAAACAAACAAAAATATAGGAACAAAAATCTCATACTCAGGGTGGCCTTATAAGATAAAATGTTATACTTGAATATGTTATCTTGAATGTATATTGCAGTCAAATATTTGGGATAATTCATTTTTAATGCTTTTAAAATCTCTTATGCTCAACAAGGCTGCATTTATTTGAACAAAAATACAATAAAATATTAATATTGTGAAACATTATTATCATTTAAAATAACTGTTTTCTATGTGATTACAGTATATTGTAAAATGTTGTGTATTCACATATGCATGTCACATGATCCTTCAGAAATCATTAGAATATGCTCATTTTCTGCATTTCTTATTATTATCAATGCTGAACAGTTGTGCTGCTTCATATTTTTCTGGAAAAGTGTATAAAAGCATGCACACTTGAGAGTTTCACATGCATAGCTTTTATAAACACAAACCATTAGGAGGATCGTGTCTAAAAGGAGACGTTTGTAAGATTCATCTCATGATGCATCTAAAGAACGATGACATTCCCCAAAAAAACCCATCTCCATAATTGAAAGCCTCAAGAATAAATATGCTAATATGAACGCAAATCAAAAAAACTCTTTTCCAACCCAATACTGTAATATTTCACATGCATTATAAACAATGCAACTTAAAACACATGTGTATTTTCCAAGCCAATATAGTAATATTTCACTGCATTAAAGAGAAAGCAACTCTAAAGTCATGAAGAGCAAATGCACAGCGGCACTAATTCTCCTGAAATGCAGCGTTTCTTCAGTAATCAGGTTTGCAGCCTGACACCGATCTGCAGCAGCGAGTCACTTATTGCGATTGGTGTGAAAGATTACCGGACTCTTCCCGGATAAGCGCTTGCTCAGATGCGCCTGTGTAACCGCAAACCCTGCAGCCTTTTACCAACACCAGACACCAGCTGTCTCTTAGAGACCAGCGGCCAGCATACGGCCAGATCATGACACGCTTTCAGTAAACACATCCGCTCTCCATTCCGCCAGCTTCGGTTTAAAGCGCTGATATTACCTTAGCGGGGGGCTTTATTATTGTGATTAAGGTGTTCGGAGTGCAGGGGCTCTGTGGAGAACAGGTTTTAGTGGATTTTCTAAATAAGAAGGTCTGTGGCAGAATAATGAGAAGGGTGTTATGGGAAAGAGGTCACGCTCACTCTCTCCACTCCTTCTGTCAAGCCTTACGCTCATCCATTTTTCATCGGTGTGAATCAGCAAGCAAATGTGCTCACTAGCTGCATTCTTCAAACCTTTAGCTTTCCCTCTCAAGTCAACCGTGTCTCGCTTAGGGAATTATCAGCCCGTCTTTTATAAATCAAATTTAAATAAATATAGTAATTATACAGAATGCTGTATTTCAGGTATTATGACAAATTGGGGTTTGTGAGTTAATGGAATTAAATCATTAAAATAAATCATTTACATTTTTTTTACTAAAAATGAATAAAATTAAAATAATTTAAAAAAGCTCAAAATAAAACAGCAAAAATGAATAAAATCATTTAAAAAGTACAATCAAAATAATCTTAATAAAAAAACAAAATAAAATACTTTTAAAAAATGAATAAAATCATAATGTAAAATTTAAATAAAACTCAAAATAAAACACTTATAAAAATGAATACAATCATTTAAAAAGTAAGCATTAAAAAATTATCATTTTAAAATAAAAAACATAAATAAAACACTTACAAAAATGAATAAAATCATTCAAATAAATAATTTAAGAATAAAAAAAATCGAAATAACCCTTACTAAAAATAAATAAAATCATTTAAAGAAATAATTTAAGAATTAAAAAAATCTAAATAACCCTTACTTAAAATAAATAAAATTATAAAGTAAAAGATGTGTCATTTGTCATTTAAAAGAATGACAAAAATAAAAATAAATAAATAATAAGAAAAATTAAAAATAGGAAGAACAAAAGTTATGAAATTCTCTGGGGTAGACATTCTACCTTAATGGAGTTTAGCTGACAAAAAAGTTGGGAATCCCTGTTGTATGTGATAAAATGATCAAGATGTGGCCACTGACCATTAAAATTAAAAAGATAATCAGCTAATGAAGCTCTCAAATAATATCTACAATCAAAACACATTTCAAACCTCACATCACGGTTAATAAATGAGCTGTATCAAGCACAATCAGGATCTGTTAGCAATGTCAAATTAGGCATGAAGTCGCTCATTCTTTCATAAACTCTACACAGCACCAATAAAACATCATTAATGAAGAAAACACACTCAGACACTCACAGAACTAGGACTGGAGTGACGCCAGAGTTTTGGAGACTCTTTCCCAGAGGAGGAGCTTTTGGAGGTGATGCAGGCATTGTTCTCCGAATGGACTCGCTTCACCTGACTCGCCGGTTTCTCGAAGGGATCGAAGCCGCTCTGCGTCCGCTGCACTCGCACCTTCTTGTCTTCAGGAATGGTGTCCAGGGGTTTGATGACTGAGTCGGATCCCTGGCAGCTGCGAGTGGACATCTTGGTGACACATATCTGAGAAGAAGCGGAGAAGAACATCTTAGACATAAGCACTTAAACACTGCCATCTGACCAATCAGAGCAGAGTAGACCAATCACAACAGACTGGGCCATCTGACCAATCAGAGCAGAGTAGACCAATCACAACAGACTGGGCCATCTGACCAATCAGAGCAGAGTAGACCAATCACAACAGACTGGGCTATCTGACCAATCAGAGCAGAGTAGACCAATCACAACAGACTGGGCCATCTGACCAATCAGAGCAGAGTAGACCAATCACAACAGACTGGGCCATCTGACCAATCAGAGCAGAGTAGACCAATCACAACAGACTGGGCCATCTGACCAATCAGAGCAGAGTAGACCAATCACAACAGACTGGGCCATCTGACCAATCAGAGCAGAGTAGACCAATCACAACAGACTGGGCTATCTGACCAATCAGAGCAGAGTAGACCAATCACAACAGACTTGGCCATCTGACCAATCAGAGCAGAGTTGACCAATCACAACAGACTGAGCCATCTGACCAATCAGAGCAGAGTAGACCAATCACAACAGACTGGACCATCTGACCAATCAGAGCAGAGTTGACCAATCACAACAGACTGAGCCATCTGACCAATCAGAGCAGAGTAGACCAATCACAACAGACTGAGCCATCTGACCAATCAGAGCAGAGTAGACCAATCACAACAGAGTGGGCCATCTGACCAATCAGAGCAGAGTAGACCAATCACAACAGACTGAGCCATCTGACCAATCAGAACAGAGTAGACCAATCACAACAGACTGGGCTATCTGACCAATCAGAGCAGAGTAGATCGATCACAACAGACTGAGCCATCTGACCAATCAGAGCAGAGTAGACCAATCACAACAGACTGAGCCATCTGACCAATCAGAGCAGAGTAGACCGATCACAACAGACTGGGCTATCTGACCAATCAGAGCAGAGTAGATCGATCACAACAGACTGAGCCATCTGACCAATCAGAGCAGAGTAGACCAATCACAACAGACTGAGCCATCTGACCAATCAGAGCAGAGTAGACCAATAACAACAGACTGAGCCATCTGACCAATCAGAGCAGAGTAGACCAATCACAACAGACTGAGCCATCTGACCAATCAGAGCAGACACATTGTCATTGAAATTTACAGATGCAAATTGTAATAAAATCAGCACTATTTTGGGTGTTTGAAACAAAATAGACCAAATCTCAAAATTGACCAGTGCATGAAAGAAAACAATTTTTTTTACCTGTAGTGTCTTGCC
>CM040926.1:36803068-36855568 GCA_023029165.1 Gobiocypris rarus | reverse complement strand
AATAAAATAAAAATAAGACAAAATAAATAAATAAATAAATAAGAACAAATAAATATGATTAAATAGATAAAATAATAATAAATAAGATTATATAAATACATAAATAAATATGATGAAATAAAATAAAAATAACTAAATAAATTATGAAAATAAATCAAATAACTAAAAAAGATCAAGCAAACAAATAAATAAGATATTTATTTTATGTTAATTTTATTTATGCTATGTATTATTATTATAAAAAATATAAATCTGGATTTGGGGCCACTTGTTACGACTGCTCTGAGACAGAGGGTTGAAGATCCAAATGCAGCTTTATTTGAGGGTAATCCACAATCGTAGTCAGAAAACAGGCAGAAGTTCATACACAAGCAATCAGTCCAATCAAGCAAACAAAACAGAGGAGACAGGCAAAAGGGTAATCCACGGAGAAGGCAAGAAATCCAAGACCGAGAGACATGAAACCAGGGTAAACCAATGTAACACTAAACAAGACTTCACAGTGACTGACAGAGTGAACATGGTTTATATAGTGTGAGCTAACAAGGTAATGGGGTGCAGGTGGATGTAATCAATGAATGCTGATGAGTCCGGGCAAAGGATTATGGGAGATGTAGTCTATGGTAGAATGACAGTCTGGGTTGGAGTGCCCTCTGGTGAACGCGGGCACTCACACTGGTCCATTGTGACTCCACTACAGGTCATTTATGCCCCACATGCTTCCTATTTAGAATTAATAACTGGGGTCTGATCTGTAAATCATTTACAGTCCTGAAACTAATGGAGTTGTATGATTTAAATGAACATGCTGAGCTGTAATGTAATGTAGCGGCGAGCGTGTCCGGTTTGTCATCACAGAGGTTGCCAATGGCGTTATTCAGGACGGCTGTCAGGAACGCTACTGCAAAATGGATGACAGTGACTCCAGAAAAAGGGCTAAAACATGTACAGCTGAGAAACAATCCTTCATATTTAAGAATCCATTGGGAAAACACTCCCTGATTACAGAAAACCACTTTCATCAAATGAAAACTGTCTGAGTAAAGAGGAAATCCAAACCAAACAGGCCATGTAGATAGGAAGCCTGATAATGATAATGTTCTCTCCACTATAGGAGTTTACGCTGGGCGATGTGTTTTTAGGCTTTTTGACAATATTAAGCGAGAAAAAAGAATCCCACGGCTTTCCAGTCCATAATCTCAGTGTGAAAACAGCTCTGATCTCTTCATAATCAATGAATCTCTCAACGACATCAGAGAATTGCACAGACGCAGACTAAGTTAGCATCTGGGTATGTTCAGAGGGATCACTACTCATACAAAATAAATATGAAATGAGGACTAAACATGCAACATAAGTTCATGTGACAAGAACATTGCATATATATATATATATATACACACATCAATTGTTTTTTTTTGTTTGTTTTTTTAAATCACTGCATAAATGTTAACCGTTTCACATATTAAAAAAACAGTATACAATATGCAAAAGCAGTAGGCTATGCTATATGTCATTCTGAACAGATACAGAAAAATTGTTTGCGATACACTACAGTATAAAAGATTGAGGTCAGAGGTAAAGAAATGTTTACTTATTCAGCAAGAATGCATTCAATTGAGCAAAGGTGACATTTTATAGTCTTACAAAAGATTTATATTTCAAATGAATGCTGATATCCTCTGGTGCTCTTCGAATCGCATGTCGGTCAAAAATTACCGGGTTTTTTAATGAAATACAGGTGATGTTTTATTTTGATAATGTTTTTTAATAGTTTGTATTTTTAAGGGAATTTAATTATACTAAATTATTTTTACACTGTATTTATAATCCATTTATAATCACTTTTTGAGCGTAGACCTGAAAATAAAATTTTCAACTTAAACTGTCGTAAATCTTGGAAATCTTTAGAGCACAGATTTAAGTTGGATCTCTTTTTAAATACGAAAGTTCAAAAAAAGTAAACTCAAAAAATATTGTTATGAAAAATTAACAAAAATACTAATTTCAGTTTTAACATGATATACATATATATTTTTTCAAAAACATGTTTTACTCTAAAACTGCTAGAAAATCAAAGCCATAAATCTTAACAAGCTGTTCCAAATTTGAGGTTGATATCTCAAAAAATGTATAGCCTGACATCATCATACTCAATTCTAGTCAGAATGTGAGTCTGATGCTGCTCCATTGGGATGTGATTATGGGGCGTGTTTCAACCGAACCAGGAAAAACCTCAATTGGATAGACCTACAACCAATCAGAGCAACGGAGCGACACATAGTTGTCAAAAGAACTCTACTGCACGCTGGCATCTTTGCCAGTGTTGTAAAAGAGTTTGAGGATACATGGAGTACGTACCAATGCGATCATCATTTTTGAGGGAAATAGTAAAGGTAAATGCATATACGAACAAGGTCTTTGTTTAGGAATAGAAAGCATTCAACCCAAGAACTCTTTGGTGATGTGAATGCTTACGTTACTGTTTATCATCTGTCCATCATCGTATAAAGCCCGCCCTGACAATTTGATTAGTCCGAACAGCTCCTGTTCGGGCATAGTATGAGCTCAAAGGTGTTGAGCTAGGGGGCGGCGCTGCGCCATCGGCCAATGAATTGATGTGATTATATAAGGGCTTCAGACAATCGGCATACCCAGAGGGCGTTCCCCATTGCGTCACCACACAGCGTCTCGTTCCCTATTCACAGAACAAAGGTTACGCAAGTAACCCGAGACGTTTCTTCAGCTGAATGATCAAGACTTACTGAACACAACATGACTTACTGAACGGACTGCAGCCTTACTGACAATCTCAAATCAAATTCACTGTCTACTCTGACTAAAGTCTGTTCAGTTACTGATCCACACCTCCTCTGAATTTCCGAAGACTGAAACACCTGTGTTCTCCTCAGCTGTCAAACACCAACACATCTATCAGTATGCATGAATGGCCAACAGATAGAGATGCAAGTGAGCTGCATTTAAAACATACAGTAGCAAAAGAATAGACGTAAAGGGACAGTTGATAGGCCCATTGACTTCCAATGTATTCCAGTTTTATAGAAATTGGATGGAAAAGGACAGAGTAAAAGAAGACAAAAGGTTGAACTGTATTAATGACAAAATTGGCAGACTTCCTTGCCGTTGCTGCCCGGTTTAATGGCTGTTAGGATCAGGACTCACTCCAGCATTAATTCCACCAGGACGTGTTTCTCAACAACACAAGCCTTCCGCTCAAACTCATCTCACCACGTTCATGCAGATAATGTGTCTTCCAAGAACATGGTTATTTTGATTTCGCTCCATCTGTTTCTATTGGGGATGAATTTACACTATTATTCGGAGATTGATTATAAGTGCTAATACTTTTTTTTTTTATGACACCAATCAATCGTACTGCTATTATTGGGGTCTCCCTCTATATCTAATGTGTAAAATATTGTTCATCTTAATTTCTGTGGATTTCAAATACAAAATAATCTTTTTCTGCATGTTCTAAACAATTCTGCTCAATTCTGATTGAAATCTGCATGAAACGACAGAACAATCTATAGAAAAATAGATAGATACTGTAGATAGAATGATAAATAGACGGATATGAAAATAGACAGATGACAAATAGACAGATATGAAAATAGACAGATGGCAAATAGACAGATGAAAGATAGAACAACAGAAAGAATGAGAGACAGAACGACTTAATTCAGATTGAAATCTGCATAGATAGATAGAACAATAGAAAAATCGATAAATAGATACTTTAGACGAATGGGAGACAGAATGATAGACAGATAGAACGATAGAGAGAACAACACACTGCCTGAAATCTGCATAGAACGATAGATATAACAAACAGAAGGATAGATAGAACAGTGGATGGATGGATGGATGGATGGATGGATGGATGGATGGATGGATGGATGGATGGATGGATGGATGGATGGATGGATGGATGGATGGATGGATGGATGGATGGATGGATGGATGGATGGATGGATGGATGGATGGATGGATGGATGGATGGATGGATGGATGGATGGATGGATGGATGGATGGATGGATGGGTGGGTGGGTGGTAAATGGATGGATGAACAGACAGAAATCTTCAGTATATCTGCTTTATTGTATCACTGCTGTTATAAAGGAGAAATGTGCTCAATTAGTTGAAGGGGAAGAGGACAACAGGCTGGACTTAAAACCAGAACAACTGCTGGCAGAGAGTCAGTGCACGACCGGACCGTTGCTTTAATTAATCCTCTTTTGCTCCGGCCGCTATCAAGGTGACATTTTGTAAAATTGTGAGCTGGATTACAAATTCGTATTGATATCCAGCTGCACAGACGAGACCTGGTCTCTGTAATGGACATGTAACCGAAGCCTTTGAGTGGATTATAATGGTCAAGTTCACGTTGAGAGCTCGAGAGCTCTTTGAGTGAGTTTAGAGAGTTAATTGTTTTTGAATCATAGATTGATAATTGTAGCAGACGTTTGCCCGGAAAAGCAAAGCAACGGTCAACAGCAGTTGGCTAATGACTAGATTTACATAAAACATCTAACAAATGGAGACACCGGCATGATTAAAACTTTGTATCCATGACAATTAAGGGATGTTTACTCCCTTGCAAAATTAATTATGCACATATCTAATGTAACCAGCCAGCGCTAATGAACGTCTTCAGCGTGAATGGGTTTGTGTGAGGTCATGTTTAAAAAGACCTCACATTGTGACCTCAGCTTCATCTATGAACCTCGTTGCAGTGGTCTGCATGGAACACACAGCCACGAAAGCTTTGTTTTAAGCTCGCAGCTTCATAAAACATACAGCAATCACATTACAAAGCTAATCACATCTGAACACATAAATTAATTTCCATGCTGGTCCAGGCTGGTTTATGCCAGCAGCACACCCAGGCATAGCTTAGTTTGCTAACATGCTGTATGTAGTGAAGCTGGTTAAGCTAGTTAAGCAGTATGGACCTGGGTTGGGCACATGATGTCCTTCATGATATTTTTAACTCCTGAATTTTACAAACAGGATGTAGAATTGCAATTTGGATTTAAATTTAAAGATGTGAAATTCGATAGATGGATGGATGGAACGATAGATAGATAGAACGAACAATGGATGGATGAATGGACAGAACAAAGAGTGGATGGATGGAACGACATACAGAAGAATGATTGGATGGATGGAAGGATGGATGGATAGACAGACAGGATGTATGGAACAACAGACAGAATGACAGGCAGAATGATGGATGGATGGATGGAACGACAGACAGAACACTGGTTGGATGGATGGATGGAACAACAGACGGAATGACAGGTAGAATGATGGATGGATGGATGGATGAATGGACATATAGAATGACAAGCAGAACAATGGATGGATGGATGGAACAACAGACAGAATGACAGGTAGAATGATGGATGGATGGATGGATGGACATATAGAACGACAAGCAGAACAATGGATGGATGGAACAACAGATGGAATGACAGGTAGAATGATGGATGGATGGATGGATGGATGGATGGATGGATGAATGGACATATAGAATGACAAGCAGAACAATGGATGGATGGATGGATGGATGGATGGATGGATGGATGGATGGAACAACAGATGGAATGACAGGTAGAATGATGGATGGATGGATGAATGGACATATAGAATGACAAGCAGAACAATGGATGGATGGATGGAACAACAGACGGAATGACAGGTAGAATGATGGATGGATGGATGGATGGATGAATGGACTTATAGAACGACAAGCAGAACAATGGATGGATGGATGGATGGATGGAACAACAGATGGAATGACAGGCAGAATGATGGATGGATGGATGGATGGACATATAGAACGACAAGCAGAACAATGGATGGATGGATGGATGGAACAACAGATGGAATGACAGGTAGAATGATGGATGGATGGATGGATGGATGGATGGATGGATGGATGGATGGATGGATGGACATATAGAACGACAAGCAGAACAATGGATGGATGGATGGATGGATGGATGGATGGATGGATGGATGGATGGATGGATGGAACAACAGACGGAATGACAGGTAGAATGATGGATGGATGGATGGATGGATGGATGGATGGATGGATGGATGGATGGATGGATGGATGGATGGATGGATGGATGGACATATAGAACGACAAGCAGAACAATGGATGGATGGATGGATGGATGGATGGATGGATGGATAGATGGATGGATGGATGGGTGGACAGACAGACAGAATGGATGGATGGATGGATGGAACAACAGCCGGAATGCCAGCAGAAGGATAGATGGACAGAGAACGACAGGCAGAACAATGGATGGATAGATGGAACATGGAATGACAGGCAGAACGATTGATGGATGGATGGATGGATGGATGGATGGATGGATGGATGGATGGATGGATGGATGGACATATAGAACGACAAGCAGAACAATGGATGGATGGATGGATGGATGGATGGATAGATGGATGGATGGATGGGTGGACAGACAGACAGAATGGATGGATGGATGGATGGAACAACAGCCGGAATGCCAGCAGAAGGATAGATGGACAGAGAACGACAGGCAGAACAATGGATGGATAGATGGAACGACATGGAATGACAGGCAGAACGATGGATGGATGGATGGATGGATGGATGGATGGATGGATGGATGGATGGATGGATGGATGGATGGATGGATGGATGGACAGAAATTACTATATTATTTACAATAATTGATTAGGTTTTTAAGCTGTAAGCACTAATATCTGGTAATAAAGTAGCTATGAATTCATTAACACACTTTTGCAAATTCTATTTTGTCCACGCCTGCACGAGTGCCCTAGTTCAGCCGTCATCACCGTAATCTCCTCTCGCTCGCACAGTGTGTTAGTGACACATGTCAGTGCTTGTCGCCCTATCAGGTCTAATCCTTCCTGCCGCTCCTGCATCCTGATAAAGCTGCCGATGGAATCTCCACAGGCCTCTGGCTGCACGCAGGAGATTGTGCCGCGGCGGGATGCTGCGAGGCGTTAACACGGACGGGAGAGTGGCCTGCTTCTTCCTCCATCATCTCCCTCCCCACCATCACCACATCCCTGGGGCAGGAAGTCGTATGCTGAGCATAGACAGGATGGCGACAAACGGCTGATCATAACAACTAGAGCATCCCTAATAAACGCGCTATCCTGCAGCACACATGCATGAAGCACGTCGTAATGTCTCAAGTACCAGCACGCTTCTCAGGTGGGCCGACCTGCTCTGGACATGACACTGGCAATGCACAAGCCGTGTGCATGTCCGTGTGGGCAACATAAACCCATATAAACGTGATCGCAGCATCTGGGGACTGTTTCTGCTGATGCACAAAGCATGCACTGAAAGGGAGAAGGGGAAGCCGTGCTCGTCGTGCTGTGCTCTTACCTTATTGCAGTCACTGTTTGCAGGAAACAGCTCACCTGAGTGCCTCTCGCTTGCAGACGAAACGTATGCAGGCCAGCGAAGCGCATTCAAAACATCTCTCGCTGGCTCGGACGGCTGAGAGCCCGGAGAGCAGACTAAAACAAAAGGGATAGTGAATGCCGGGGGAAATATTTCAAACTGATGTCTTGAGTGTCACTGTAATGCAGCTGGTATGCACCGTCCGTTCTTCACAGCTCGTCAGTCGCATTATATATGCAGCACGACATGGCTCGTGCCCCCATTGAGCTGCCAGCTCAGAGGGAAACGACACAGGCTGGGAGCGGCCCCCTGCGAGCATAGATGGTCTGATCCGGAGGAGTTTGAGGAAGCGGGAGGCAGTAGCGGCGTCTGCAGCATCAGCCGTGCAACCCATGCATCCTCTCTCTCTCTCTCTCTCTCTCTCTCTCTCAGCTATTGATTCACTCCAGCCCAGCACAGCTTCAGTGAAATATGAAACGCCGGCCTGCCAAGCTGCCATTAATCGTGAGTAACATTAACAACAATATCAGAAACGACAGGGAAATACTGCACGCTCCAGATGTCCTGCATCACCGCAGCTTCTGCCAAACACCCAGGAGAGAGGGAGAGGGAACGGGGTCGGGATCAGGAAGTGACTCCCTGTGAGAGGAGCACCTCACAAAACCTGTCAGGAAACATGTCCTGAACATATCACTGCACAACCAAATGAAAGATTGAAATTATAGGAAATTATGAAATTATACTTTGCAGAAAAAAACATGAAACCTTTTGATAGGACTGCTATGAACTGAGCTAGATTCTTTGACACTAGCTTTGCAACATTGACACTGTTACTGAACTGAATAATGACTGTAAAGCTGCTTTAAAGATGACACAGAATTTTTAAAATAAGTTATGAATATTACAACACTGTTACAACCCCAAATCAGAAAAAGTTGGGACAGTATGGAGAACGCAAATAAAAAAAGAAAGTAGTGATTTCTAAATTTACTTTGACTTGTATTTCATTGCAGACAATATGAACACAAAATATTTCATGTTTTGTCTGGTCAACTTCATGTCATTTTTTAAATATGCATCCTTTCCTGTCATTCAGACCTGCAACACATTTCAAAAAAAGTTGGGACAATTTAGGGCTAGTAATGAGGTAAAATGGTTAAATAATGATGTGATTTGAAACAGGTGATGTCAACAGGTGATTGTAATTATGATTTGGTACAAAAGCAGCATCCAAGAAAGGTCTAATCCTTTAGGAGCAATGATGGGCCAAGGATCGCCAGTTTGCCAACAAATACGTGAGAAAATTATTGAAATGTTTTAAAAAAAAATGTTCCTCAAAGAAAGATAGGAAGAGATTTGGATATTTCACATTCAACAGTGCATAACATAATTAAAAGATTCAAGGAATCTGGAGGAATTTCAGTGTGTAAAGGACAAGGGCACAAGTGCTGAACAACCGTGATCTCCGATCCCTCAGGCGGCACTGCATCAAGAAACGCGTCAATCATATTTAAGCGATATCACCATATGGGCTCAGGACTACTTTGGCAAACCTTTGTCAAGTACCACAATACACAGTTACATCCACAAATGACAGTTAAAACTGTACTGTGCCAAAAGGAAGCCCTATGTTTACAGTGTCCAGAAGCGCCGTCGACATCTCTGGGCTCGGAGGCATCTGGGATGGACCATCACACAGTGGAAACGTGTACTGTGGTCAGATGAATCAGTATTTCAGGTATTTTTTGGGAGGAATGGATGCCGTGTGCTCCGGACCAAAGAAGAAAAGGATCATCCAGACTGTTACAAGCAACAAGTCCAAATGCCAGGGTCTGTCATGGTATGGGGTTGTGTCAGTGCCCTTGGCAAAGGTAACATTAATGCTGAAAAGTACATAGAGATTTTGGAGCATAATATGCTGCCTTCAAGAAACATCTTTTCCAGGGACGTCCATGCATATTTCAACAAGACAATGCAAAACCACATTCTGCACACATTACAAAGTCCTGGCTGCGGAGGAAGAGGGTACGGGTACTTGACTGGCCTGCCTGCAGTCCCGACCTGTCTCCAATGGAGAATGTGGCGATTTTGAAGTGCAAAATGCGACAACGAAGACCCCGTACTGTTGCCCACCTTAAGACTTGTTTGCAGGAAGAATGGGACAAAATTACACCTGAAACACTTCATCACTTGGTGTCTTCAGTCCCTAAACGTCTTTAAGTGTTGTGAAAAGAATGGCAACATTACAAAGTGGTAAATGCTTTACTGTCCCAACTTTTCTTGAAATGTGTTGCAGGTCTGAATGACAGGAAAGGATGCATATTTACAAATGACATGAAGTTGACCAGACAAAACATGAAATATTTTGTGTTCATATTGTCTGCAATGAAATACAAGTCAAAGTAAATTTAGAAATCACTTCTTTTTTTTTTTTGCATTTTCCATACTGTCCAAACTTTTTCTGATTTGGGGTTGTATTTTCCTGTTTATTAATCTGTATTGTATAAAGTACTTTATATCTAAATGTGACTTTACATTATGTCTGAGATTTAAACATTATCAATACTGAAACTTAGAAAGACACTTAACATTAAATAAATGTGACTTGATATTGAAATTAATTTTAGATGGCCCTGCGGCATGACAATTTTGCTTTTATGATAAATAATGAGAATTTGGAAAAAATGTGGCAAATTCTCATGAAAACTATCATCAATATGTCAAAAAGTCTGAAATTTTTAATTTCTGAATTAATTTTTTTTCAAAATATAATTCTCTTAGTAGTGAACTATATTTAGTGTAGTGAAACGTGATTCAGACAAAATCTCTTTTACCACACACACACACACACACATATATACAGTATGTAATGTTTGTATATATGTATACATACATATATATACATACATACATATATAAATATATATATATATATATATATATATATATATATATATATATATATATATATATATTATACTATATTATAGATATACATATATTTATATATATATATATATATATATATATATATATATATATATATATATATATATATATATATATATATATATATATATATATATATATATATATATATATATATATAAACACAAACTTTTGTTAGATGTGATCAATTGATTGATTTTACAGCCCTACTAATATTACAGTTTCCCCTCTAACATTAGTGAGTTTTTACACACAGTAAATGACATCACATTAGAAATGGCTTGTTTACCTGGACAAACTTCACACAGATCGATAAGGCTCGCCTGTCCTTACGAGGTCACCGCTTGACCTATAATTCAATAAAACAGGGGCTTCCACAAAAACACTATTTGCCTTATCAGCAGATTGAGCACGGCCCATGGTGAGCACCCAAGGGCAGCGGGTGAACCGTAAAAAACGCTGCTATCTGCTCTCACAGGAGATTGTATGAAACGCTATCGCACACAGCAACCTTGAGAGACGCGCGTGTTGCCATAGGAATGGGACACTGCTATTATGAGCACAGGTAGAAAAGAGTCTTTATTCGCACACCAGAAGAAAACAACAGCACCAAGCTCTTAAACGCTCAATCTGCAGCGATCCGACATGGAAAACAGCCATTTATGATGATCGGCTAATAACGGACACACTCAAAGAGGGTTTCAGGGTAGTCTGCTGAACAGATCAACTAGCATGGTCTAGTGATGGTTTGGTGCTGGTTCACCATCAAAACCATCAGTGAGGCTGGTCAACAAGTGTTATTAGTAAAGGTGGTTGACAAAGGCAGTCTTAACGTGATGATACACAGGGCAACTTTTTGAGCAATGCAGCCGGGCAATGTTGCTTGGGCACTTTCCCACTGAGAATGGGCAACAAATTTCTATATGGATACTTAAAGGCAACTTACATGGGGCAATTTTTTGAGCAAAGTTGCTGGGCAATGTTGCCATCAACGGGCAACCAGGTGAGACACAGGGCCCACGACCGATCTTAAGTATCCATTAAGTATATATTTTTGCTCAACATTGCTAAAGAATTTTGCCCTGTGTATCATCTTTAGTTTCTTTCATCTATAAACAGGATTCAAAATGAACACACACTGCCAAAAATGCCAAAGCAACACTTATTGCTTGAATTTCATGTTAGTATTGACAGAATTTGAAAGCTGAGACTTTGTTTCATATCAAAAATAGCAAAGCACAAAAGCTTATTTCGATTTATTGGATGGGACGCGCAATAAATTAAGTTTTGTTCATGCATCGACTGAAAAACAGCAAATACTAAGGGTGTGTTCACACTTGTAGTTCAGTTCACTTGGTTAGTTTGGTCCAGACCCCCTAAAAAGTAGTCCTGACCCACTTAGGCCCCATTTACACTGCATGGTTCAAGTGAACCAATTCCGATTTTTCCCTCTCATGTGGCACAGATTGGATATGACATGTGAACGTGTAAGCAGAAAAAAACCCACATGAATTCCGATATCCTCAGATCGGATTCAGGCCTCACTCATATGTGGTAATAAATCCGAAATGATTCGGAAACGTGCATTTTACCGAAGATCAGAAAAATGGATTAATACAAATTAAAAAGTAACTTCTCCCTTCTAGCTCTCTCGGTTGGGAGGTCAGCCTGTCAGACGGTTTCTTGCTATCACTCCTGTGCACTGCCTTATCTCTCTTCAAGGACAAGCCATTGAACTGAACTCTGAAAACATCTGAAGTTTTGGCTGACATTCTCACACTCACACCACACATCACTGACTCTTCACACCATACATAACCCTCCCCATCCCAGCCCCCTCCATCCGTCTGCCTCTCACAATCTCTCTCTCTTCTCTCCCTTGCCTTCATACTCCCACAAAAAATCCCAGCACGTGACCACGTGTACTGTTTCATGCTATGTTATGTTTTGTTGCATATGTATGCTTGTGAATCTGCTTTCTATATTCTGGTTCAAAGATGGCGCAATTGAAGGCTGCCTTGGTGTGAACCCCTTAGCTGATTATGTTGTCTTGGTCATCGATGTCCCATGTCTTGTCACTTTGCTGTTGGAACGGAGTAAGAATACCTACTGTTGCACTTGTGTATACAGTTGTGTTTTTGTTGTCATATGTCTTGTGTCATGTTACTATGTTGCTTGGAATAGCACCTAAGAAAGCATTGCACCTACTGTTGCACTTGTGTATCTGGTTGTGTGCCAAATAAAGTAAATCTGAATCTGAATCTGATTTGCGTCTGCCATGTACCAGTCAAATCGGATATTCCCCAGTAAATGCGAGTCATACGTCATTAAAAAAGGGACGGAGGCGAACTCAGGTGGACACGAACTGCGATCAAAGGCTCTCCTCTTTATTCTCTGCCTTACGAGAGCAATGTTTTTCTGATCTTTAAAGATGTAAGCCAGATAATAGATCAATAAATAGAATAATAGAATAATAAATCAGATATAGTCACCAAATCAGAATTGTGCATCAAGACCTGCAGTGTAAATGCGGCCTTAGTGTTCAAATTGGCATTTTTACACCAAACCTTAAAATACTGAACCTAAAAGCACAGGGATATATTCACAACCTGCTTTTATTACTTATATTTTGAGACAACTTATCGAACATCCAAAACAATGCTGTGTGCTGAGCTAAAAGTGCTCGTTGCATGTGCGTTGCAAATACATATGGTATATATACTATACATATACTGGTACATATACTAGGGTTCAGATGGCAGCGTTCACTTATTCAAGCGAGCCACACTAACAGAGCAATCGCACAAGGCTTTGTTTTAATCAAACCAAACATGCCAAGTGTGAATACACCCTTAAAGATACATTTTTTTATTTAAGAACCAATATCGGTTCACCAAAATGAGAATCAGTTAAAATCGTGAAATCAATATGTTTAACCCACCCATAACTATCAGCTTCTTTTTGAACTCATTCCTGAACAAAAATATCTTTTTGAGACAAGAGCTAGAGAAAAGTAGCTAATGGCCAGCCATCTGTCATGAACACATTCACATCCGCAGGACTGGACCCACTAATGAGATCTCTTGATAATCATATTATCTCCATTGTTTAATCATGGGATTCAATAATAATCCCATGTGAATTAAGAATCCCAAAAGATGAGCAAATGATCTGAGCTGCTATACACAATCCTTTAGCTCTACGCTTTTCCTCTAAGACAACTAGTGACTTATTTGGGTTTTATTTTATTTCTTATGGAATTTTACAAGAAACAACAGTGAGAAACCAGTGATACTAAACTGAGAAAAAAACAAAAATGACGCTTTTAACAAAATCTTTCAAGAACATGTCCAGGTTATATTTCCTCAATCAAAATCAAATCAAAAGAAAATACAAAAATAAATGATTTTGATAAAAAAATAAGGTTTTCAATTTTTCAAATGAAGCTTACTATATTTTAAAGATCTTTAAAGGAATAGTTCACACAAAAAAATTAACTTGTCATCATTCACCCTCAAGCTGTTCCAAAGCTGTATGAGTTTCTTGCTTCTGTTCAACACAAAAGATGATCGTTTGAAGAATGTCAGTGACCAGACAGTTGACGGTCCCCATTGACTTCCATAGTATTTTTTTCCTACCATGGGAATCAATGGCTCGTCAACTGTCTGGTTACTGACATTTTACAAAATATCATCTTTTGTGTTGAACAGAAGCAAGAAACTCATACAGGTTTGGAACAGCTTGAATGACAAAATTGCCCATTTTTTGGGTAAACTATCCCTTTAAGAGTTTTTACATTGGGACAGGAATTTATTAAATGGCAATTAATTCCACTCTTGTCAATGTAATACAAATTTAAATTATTTAGCTAGTTAAGCTATTAATTTAGCTTAAATTTAAATGAGCACAAGGCATTTCTTTAACGTAATACTTCTCAAACAAAATTTTTTATATCAAAATTCATAAAGAATTGTTTTACCGTAATGCATTATTTGCTTTCCATTCACCACCAAAACACACATCACCATTGAGAAAAATGAGAAATAAAAAAGACATTAGAGTTATAATACTTTGAGGGCAAAATATAACAAAAAATGCTAAAAATAAAATTCTTATTTCCTTTTGGTTTTGGGGTGAAATATATGGAAGCTTGTTTCCGCCACAGAATAAAAAATATAAAAAGGTAATAGTGACTTTTTATCTCACAGTTCTGAGAAAAAGTCAGATTAGCAAGATAAAAAACTTGCAATAGAAAGAAAAAAAAGTCTGAATTGTGGGAAAAAGTTGCATTTACCTTTTTATTATTTTTTATTCCATGATGGAAACAAGCTTCCAAAGAAATGTGAGCTGGACATGTTTTTGTGAGATTTACTCATGCTCATTTGAGGAAAGTCCCAATAGGTGTCCTGAACATCATGCATAATTCAGCACAGCACATCCGACACCCTGCATGGACATACGGATGGAGATGCCACACATGGGCCATCGGGAACACAGCAGGAGACGATCGGGAATCCCACTGGAAAATCACAAACCATCTGAACCACCATTAGAACCACTCAAACACAAACTCTTCTAACTCACAGGATCATTTGCTCGGACAGGCGAACTCCTTCCCATCATATATTTCAAATCCATCTGTCTCTCTGTTTGCAAAAAGATCATATTCAAACGCCAAAAATTCAGGTTTCACATTTAGTAGAGTTTTAGAAGTTTCAGTCATTTAAACTTGATTAATTTCTGTGACACATTCAAATGTTTTAGTATTATGCAAGTAAATATTGATGTTTATTTGTATTGGTGCATATAATTAAAATGGTTCAATATCCTTGATGCAAAATATGCCTGGTAACCCTTTATAATAAGGTCCAATTAGTTAACATTAGTTGATGTACTGTCTAACAACTGCTCAACTAACAATTAGCAATACATTTGATTCAGTATTCATTAAGCTTTGTAAAGTGGGATCTGATCCAGTCGGCTAAAACGCATAACCTGATACCTTTGACAGCAGGTTACAAGTGTCAGATGATTTCAGACGGTGTTCAGTTCATCTGCTGTGACTGTCCTACTTCTGCGAGAACATGTCATGGTTACTGCGAACAGCCGGGATCCACAGGAGGAACGCCAAACGCTCTGGCTATTGTCTTTATACACAGCATTAAGGCATCATACAGAATCCAAAAGTTGCTTTCAAATACTGAACAATTTCAATAAAATAATTCAATAGAATTAAAATGCACTGATATTTGTGTGTGCTGTGTATGTTAAGCATATTAGACTAAAAATTCATATTAGACTAAAAAGTCTGTGTTAATTTTGATTGATAGACAAGGTTTTTTTTCTTACAGCATTGGTATTTTTCCCCTAGCATAGGTTTGATATCAAATATATAAAAATTCTTAAAGCAACACTCACTGTAATAAATTATATGATCAATGAGTTATGACATGTTTTTACATTACTAATTAAAATTAGCAATTTTCTTTTTTTTAATAAGTTATACAAGATTCAATTAATTTTTGCAATTTAAGTTGAAAATAATTAAACCATCCAAGTTGATTGTACTTAAAAATTAAGGAATCTACTTTTTACATGTGAAGCAAAATGACTGAACATAGGAAGTCTTGTTTTATAAGAAAATTAAGTTTATACTTAAAACAAGAACAAATGTCTGCCAAAGATTAACTTCATTAAAGGGAAAATACTTTCTTTCTTTTTTTGTCCCTTACCCAATTGGCAAATTTATTTTCTAATTTTAAGCATAACTTCACTACATGTTTTCTGAGAAATCGATTAAATAAAGCAAGCTTATCCTTAAAGGTAGAGAATTGGTTTAAAAATCTTTTTTTCCAAATTTGTTTAAACTTTCTTTATATATCAATACATAATTCAAATGTAAGTACTCTGAAAAGAAAGTGTAAAAATTGAGTGTCTGTAGACCTCTCACGACTGTTTTAAAGACAGCTCATTATTTCCATTCACTCCACCTTCTCCCTGGATTATTTACCTGAGACGAGCGGAGAAGAAGGAGCGAGTGCATGTAGTGACATCATGTCAGAATCACATGTAATAAAAAATCTAGCTTATCGGTATGAATATAAACAAATAAGATGTCTTTTAGTACTCACTATCAAGCTAGAATACCGATACTGGCAAAGTTTAAAAATATATTTTTAGTTTGATTGGGTAACGAGCTAGTTATATTTATAAGGCAAAGCTAAAAACGGGTCGCATTGATGCATGTTTTTCCAATAACATCAGTTATACTGTGATGAAGATGAATTTCGTGTAAGATTCATAACATAGGTATACGGTGTTTTGCATGTAAGAGTTTCCATGATGAAAGCATTGTTGACTCTGATGAGGACTAAACTCCGGAGACAAGAACTGCATCGTCGGCTCGAGGACAAGGCCGGGGTCGAGGGCGAAGAAGAGGAGGTCGTGCAAGAGCGCGGGCAACTAGGGTCCGAGGAAGCAGAGGTGCGCGCATGTGGGCAGATCCTGTAGCAAAAGGGGTGGTAGCCATGGTAGCGAGAGAGAGTGACAGTCGCCCAAGCCAATCACTTGTTTCGTCCCGAACGAAAATAATGAGCTGTGTTTATTGCAGATTAAAAAGTCTAGAGTCACTCGATTTTTATACTCTCTTTTTCAGAGTATTTACATTTTAATTATGTATTGACATATAAAGAAAGTTTAAACAAATTTGGACAAAAGTGTTTTAGATCATTCTTACCTATCCTACCTTTAATAAAACAAATATCTACCAATTGGGTTAAGATTTTTTTTTCTTCTGAGCCCACTGGCAGATATTTTCTCATTTTAAGCATTCGTCATGTAATTTTCATAAACGTATCCAGAAAATCCATAATCTCAATTTAAGAATTTTTATGTGTGTGTGTGTGTGTGTTCTGGAAAACATGACAAAACTACTAAGGAGAGTGGTCCAAAATTATTCCTAGTTAGGGTTGCAAAGGGGCAGAACATTTCTGATACATTTTCAGAAAAATTGCATTAAATCTAGTTGTTTTAACCAAGATTATGCTGCAATATGTTTGTTCATGTTCATGTTTAACTACATTTCACTGTTAAAGGCGAACCTACAATTTTGCAAATGTCCAGTTTATTTCCATTAAATCCATTTAATTCCCATTTATTTCACAAATACTCCTGTTAATTTCCAACTTTCAAAATTCCCCAAATTTTACAACCCTGTTCCTTGTAGGGTTTAAAAACAGAGCCACTATTCATTTTCATATCATATACAAGAGAAGATCTCATTTATCATGTTAACCATTCGCTCTGCCCTCAAAGTTCATGTTTAGCTAACGAGCCAATCCATTAATTCGGCCAGAACAACGTAAGATAGAGGCGAAAATCTAAATAAATCGTCTTGCCTTTTGTGCTTCTCGCGTATTCAGCTGCAAATAACCTCATTTGACACCATAATAGGATTCATTCATCACTCTGGGCTATGAAGAGCTCATTAGAAACATTGTGCAGACTGTTAATCTGCGCATTAATAAAGCCAATCACAGCTTATCAAACAGAATCTCTTCATCAAGGCGTCTCCTCGCAGGAAATTCCCAGAACAAAAGTTTGTCACCGTCGATGTGCATAAAATGGAGAATTAATATTGATGTTACTGGATTTGGAGTATTATGCACAGAGGCTCTACACTCAAACAGATTTAAACAAATATATTCAAGAATTCTAGGCAATTTGCATTTGTTGTGAACTCCCCGTTGAGACTCACTTGACAGCAGTGTGTCACGTGAAAACACAACGCTTAATTAAAGAGGAGAAGCTATTCTTCAAAAGTCTGTCTCAGGTAAAACCGACGGTTTAACACTGCATGTTATTTACATATGGGCAAGATGCTGGGAGATTTCACAACACTTGACAGCAAAAGCATCTTTCAGCCAAAGATTAAAACCATGCCATGATTTACATAATTAAACCAACATGCTGTTATTTTGTATGTGAAACACAAAAGAAGTGATTTTTTCCATACAATGAAATGGATCTTATTTGACTCATATCAATTAGCGTTTTCCAGATTTTTCTGACTTTTATTATTATTGATTAATCTGGAATATAGTGTATTTCTGCACATGAATTTTGACACTTTCATATAATTTTTTGGTTTGCAGCACTAATATGCACCTGTCGGCCGGCGTGACTGTGGTTATGCCCACTGAGTGGCAAAAAGTAGAAATGCACAGATGTATCGGCCGCCGATATTTATCGCCCAATTTGTTATTAATTTACGACCTTCGGCATATCGGCTATAGCATGAAAAAAGTCGATATAACAAATAAATGGTTTAGTGTGTGTGTGTGTGTGTGTGTGTGTGTGTGTATGTGTGTGTCCAACTCACAAAAATGTAGGCTAATGATTATGTTTGAGTTAACTGGACAATTAAATGCAAAAAGTTGGCTTAACCAGTGAAAAGAAGTTGGTTCAACAATTGTTGCTTAAAGTGTTACTTCAGCGATTAGCATTAAGCTTTGTGTCAGTAGAAACCCAGGAGTATATTCAAATTATCGTACTTTCCCCCCTCATATGACCCTGAGACGAGAGAATCATTTATTTTATTTCTGGAAAAATTCCTCCGATGGCGCAAATATCGTCATTTTGCGTCATCGGAGGAGTTTTTGTCCAGAGGCTGAAGACTACAGCCAGCAGTGGGCGCTATTTCCACATGTTTTCAACATCACACTCACAGCACTCGGCTCGGGCAGCTGCGGAGATTCATGTAAACGGAGCGGTGGAGAGCAAAGTGAGTGTTTCAACTTAAAATTAATTCCTATGAAAGTTAAGCTTCCAAAGACATGAACTGAAAATGCGCCAGACTGATCACGCGCTGTGAATGCGGCCGCGATTACCTCAGCTCATGTGATGAATGTAATCCGACTCCTGCTGCGTTTGTGCAATGACGGCCGTGACACTCAATCGACTCACTCATATTGAACAGACAGATTCAGTTTTTAATTGTAGCGTCTCTAACTGAACTGATTTATGAAAATGAACGCTGTGGGCAAGTAAACCAGTAAGCCGTGCCTAGAGCAGCCTCGGGAGCGAAGTGCTTTCTGGGAATTGTTGTCTTTCATCCCCATGAAACAAATATACATTTTCTGTCTTTTCTCAGTCTAAAAGGCAACAAATTCAAAAATAATTTCATATTTCTACTACATTAATGACCGAGTTTAAATACAGACTCATCTTCCCAGCGCTGAAGTACCCCTTTAATTTACAATCGATTTTAAATCTTATTCAGCTTTCTGATTAAAACCATGCTGGATCTTTTTTAGAATCACAATAAAACAAAGTCAATGGTATATTGCTCATATTAAACTAGTCATAAAATCAGTGAATTAAACCACTACACAATGATTATATTCTTATTCAGCAGCCAGAGAAACACTACTGCCCATCTAAAGAAAACACTGATCGCCACGATGGTGAAAAAACTAAACAATCTTCAACACAAAATAAAAAAGTGATAAAAACTCAATCAGCTGAACAAAAGATCATAAATTGACCTTACTCAGTTAACTGAGTTGAGTGAACTACTTTAAGTTGCCTTACAATTTTAAGTTATGTCAACTTTTCTTTTTTTACAGTGTATGAATATGTTTTTAGTGAAGACAAAAATTAATCAGTTTTCAATCAGTTGACAGAAATGGACAGTTTGGACTGATTCACAAAAATGAATCAAACTCACCAACTCTTAACACGGTTTTTACTACTGAAGTTACTACTAAATTCCTGGCAGCCGTGTATCTGCACATCTCCTGCCGGTCTGCAGTTTCCTCTTCCTCCTGTAGCAGGAGAATTTAAGACTCTGCTGACGCGGTGCAGCTCGGCTCTCCTCCAGACACGCGCTCCAGTCATCGTTATTCCTCTCGGCCCTTCACACCTCCGCGTTTAAAAATCGATCGCAAAAAACACACAACGGCAACAGAATATTGGAAAGGTGTTTGATTGCCTCAGAGCACCGACCTGCAATTAATTTGAAACTAATTAACAGAACAATAGCCTGAATCTCAGGGGACGCGTCTTCAGCCGTCTGTTAATAACACTGTGACTGGTTCAAGAGTTTCCAGTAGAACTAGAGAGGAGTAACCTCCACTTTGTGCTGACTTTGGCATTCAGGACCGTAATGAACGGTAAGAAAACACAGAGACGCTGAGTCAGCAGAGAGCGTTCAAATCACCACAAATAGAACAACCTCAACATACATTAGAGACAAACTATACACACACACACACACACACACACACACACACACACACACACAACATACATACAGATGAACTTCACACACTCTAAAAAAATGCTGGGTTGTTATAACCCAATGTTGGGTCAAATATGGACTAACCCAACAATTGGGTCGTTTTAACCCTGCGATTGGGTTAAATATTTGCTTAAGACAACCCAATCGCTGGGTTAAAACAACCCAATTGTCCATATTTGACCCAACATTGGGTTGTTTATTACCTAGAATTTTTAAGAGTGTATGTTTTTAGTAATGGCCTAAGAAGGAGAGTCTGCTAAATGCATAAATGTGCATGTAAGACCATTTTAACTAAGTAAAAGTGTGTGTTTTTTGTATGTTTAAATTGGACCACGGATCAGTCTCTCAAATGGATCAATGCTCAATTTCTGGCCGTTATCAGAGATGACAATGACAATGGTTGACATTGACAGGCATCAATCTGATGGAACAAATCAAAACTCAAAGCCTGAAATCAGGTGCATCTATGAGACCTGTGAAGTGCCAGCGGGAGAGACTGAAGGGCAGATCGATGCCAATAATGAGTCTCAAGGTCAAGAGGGAGTCACAGACCAATCAGATCTTAATTACTTCAGCAGATTAAACACTCTCTGGGAGATCTTCTGCCTGTTTCTTTGACGGACAGGAGATGTCTACTGAGGGGTTGAAAAGAGTTATGTCACTTTCACAACCCCTGTGTTTCCTCCACTGCGTTTGCAGCATAGCATGAACTCTAGCATGTAATCGTCCTTGGACTGCAACACTCATTGAGATGTCCACCAGATTGCCAGCAACATTCAGCTGAAATATAATAATGGGACTCACACAAAAACCCTTTAACTTTCCTTGACTTTCAACAGATCTGACTCTAAAGATATTAAAAAAATCAAATATATGAACTTATTTGGACATGATTCATCCTACCATCCCACAATCCCCCTCTGCTGATCTGAGTGCCAGTAAAACCCTAAGAATTCACTCTTTAAAAGTCTTGTTATTGCAAACTAAAACTAGAAACTAGAAAAAATTTAATTGAAAAAGAATGTAATTTCATGTAATTGAAAAAAGAAAATCAATCAATCAATCAAATCATTCATTTATGAAGCACTTTAAAAACTATAAAAGCTTATACACAGTGTATTTCATACACAAAGAATAAAAAAGTTAAATATTAAAATATTAAACATTAATTTAAAAAATATTAAAATATATAATTCAATATTAAAATAAAAACTTAAATGGAAATTAGTTTTAAAAACCAATACTGACAAAAACAACAAAATGCCTAAAATTAAAATGAAACTGACTGAAATAACTACTAAAATTTAACCAAACATTTTTTTTTAATAATAATACTTTATATAAAATAAAAACTGAAAATATAAAAATAAAAGCTAATTAAAAATATGAATAAATACTATAATAGTATACTAAAGTAACACTGCTCAGTGATCAGTGCTTACCGAACCCGCGCTTCAGTCTTTTTCTTAACATGACATCTTTTTATCACCCTGATGTTGAACTCATAGGGTTTGGAGTAAATGATGGTTTCTGGGTGAACTGTTCCTTTAAAACATGAGCTGATATAATGGAATATTGATGCAATGATGGTCAGTCATATTCAGTTAACACACACATACAGACGGAGGGCGTGAGCAGGAAATGAGCTCATCTCTCAGAGGCATTAACCCTTGTGTCATTCCACAATAATCGCTCTCCACCCATCAGCTCAACCACAATACAACACACAAATAATGTCACAAAGATCGATGATATAACTGCATGTGCAGTGCAAACTAAATAAACATATATCATTAAGATGTTTTTTCAAGCCCTCAATTGTGGGCTATTTTGCTTCCATAGCGTGCCTTCTTTCAGACTAGTGGAAAGAAAGCATCCAAAGTGCACATTTAAGAGTTTATTTTATTGCACTATATCTATTTGCACCTGTAGTTTACAATGACAATATGTATCTTTAAAGGTGGTGAGTTTTTCTCAGAAATCTCCACTTCAGCAGCTTCTTTAAATATCATTTTATTCATACAAACACGGGGAATAGTATTTTTTATTTCTGTCTGTTGACAGTATTTTCTGATTTATGGAGTGATAAAAAGAGATTCCCCAAACAAGAATTTTAAACCTGGCTTTATCCATACATATAGATTTCTGTTCTGGACATTTATGCAAACGAGTGCATATTTAATTAGATATGCATAATTTGCATATTTAAACATAATATTTCAGAAATCTGTAATACAACTGGTTTGTCTTAATGTACTGTGATTAATCAACTGGGGAAAATATTATGGTGAGATCCATTAGTTACCTTTTTAGGGCATTTTCACAGCTATAGATCGTCAGTTTTTTTCTGAAACAGGGACTTCATTTGTTACAGTGTTGGATTTTCTTCTTGGCCCGGTTCGCAAATTCGAGCGTGATTGCTGTGTTCACATCATAGACTGTAAAAAAATATGGACGTAGTGTCCATGACGTAGTGATTTTGAAGCTTAAAAGCTGGCCGCTGCCATCTTAGAAGTGTGTCACCACACATCACTCCCGGATAATTGAAATTGGGCAAAGAGGCGGGACGTGGGTGGAGCTGAGGTGACTGGTTGCTGAAACCACGCCCACCTAGCTCGAACATAGTGGTGATCCACCTGTCACTCAAAGTGGCCACGCCCTTAATTTTGCAAAACTTTAAGGCTTAATATAATTTAAACGGATGAGAAAAAAATTCACCCCCCTCACAGTTGTCATGAATGGCAAAATTAGCTGTATAGACCAAAACCACTTTTTGTACCAAGCTGTAAATATGTTTTTTTTTTTCCTGCTGGCCATTCAAAGTTGGGCATTTTAACATGGGGCTCAGTGAGATTCTGCTCCCTTTTGGAGCCTGTCTCTATTGGCGTTGAATTGCAGTTTTAGTCTCTTCCGTGTTGGTTTCAAGAGAGACTGCGGAGGTTCCCACTTTGTTCACATATGCCAAACAAACCAAACCAAGGGAAAAAAGCACTAGGTTCTGAAACAAATGCTCAGGTGTGAAAGCACCCTTAAAGTGCACAGTAGACCTTAGTCAGGTTAGACGCCATATTGAATTTTTCGTGGAGGCTGAGGCTGATAATGCATTGACACACTATATAAAGGTCCTGCTTTGGAAAATGTTTCATTAGCTAAACATTGTTAAACAACAGTACAATCCATTGAACGCCCAGCATATTCTATCCCTCACAGCCTTGTTTTCATTCTCATTCAAAATTAAACATGGCGCTACCCTGATTAAGGTCAATAGATCATATCGGTGTTTGTTCGTTGAGTTTATCTAAGTCAGCAAACTTAATTGATCAATGGCAAAAGCCCTCATGGTGGTGGTGGCGAAATGCTAAATGATGGAGTGCTTTATCAAGACGGAAGATGAGAGCGGTTCACGACCGGAGCAGAACCAATGGAGTTTTTGTTCTCGGCTCTGAATCCTGGGAGAGAGAATCACAAATCCCTGCTGTCATGCAACTCATCGCTCAGAGACAGTAACGCTTTCTCCACAGCCACCTCACCATGATCAGACACGAGAACTGACTCACAGAGGGCATGTCGAACACTTCAGATCTCAGAGACGCGTCGCTCTGGTTTTGCATTATTCATGCACGAACTGCGTGTTTAGCACGGACCGACATTCCTGAGCTTGACATTTCCGGAGCGCTTTGCATATTTCCATCGGCCAGGAATCCGTCCTTGCATATCACTCTCTAATGACCGAAATGGTCGTTTTGATAGCTGTGATTGGGGAGGGGGGAATATGCCACCATATTCATCAGTCTGAGCTAATTACAGCACGTTAATATAGACACCAGCTGCTGCTCAACATCTCATCAACAACAATAGCGCCGGCCAAATGGCGACTGCAATCAGCGCACGGGCTCAGACTGGAATCTTCTGGATTATACGGCGGTTGGTACCCGACCCTACGGCACGACACAAAGGTCAAGAGCTAAACTTGCTCTGTTACATCAGTGCTTCACAACTGGTTTACAATACAATACACAACCCAGATTTTACATTAGACATCAAGCAGCGACCCAAAGTTCCTTAAAATCAAATTTCAAAAAGTTAGGGGTTATGAAATATAAATTATTAAGACAGACTTATTAAAACTAACAATGAAGTGATTTAAAGAAACTCTATAGAACTGTGTTTGGTTTCTAAATGTCTCTATTTAGATGTTTCATGCTCAGAATGATTGGGTTGAGTACAAACAGTGTTTAACCAACAACTTATTTACATAAAAGTAAATAAGTATATTTCTTTGGCTGTCCTATGCATTAATATGGAGTTATTTGTATATTATTTATTAATTCATTATTTATTTAGTTTAATTTAGTTTAGTTTAACTTAATTGTCTGTTCAGTTTTCCTGGACAGAAATTCATCTTTGACGCTGCCAATACTATAGATCCACACCATCACATAATTAAACACATTTGTCCCCATAAAAAACAAACACATAAACACATAAGTGAATACCATAACATTACAATATCTATCTATATATATATACACACATACACATACACTCACCTAAAGGATTATTAGGATCACCATACTAATACTGTGTTTGACCCCTTTAGCCTTCAGAACTGCCTTAATTCTACGTGGCATTGATTCAACAAGGTGCTGAAAGCATTCTTTAGAAATGTTGGCCCATATTGATAGGATAGCATCTTGCAGTTGATGGAGATTTGTGGGATGCACATCCAGGGCACGAAGCTCCCGTTCCACCACATCCCAAAGATGCTCTATTGGGTTGAGATCTGGTGACTGTGGGGGCCATTTTAGTACAGTGAACTCATTGTCATGTTCAAGAAACCATTTTGAAATGGTACACATAAAACACATGCATTCTCTCATATGTGTACAAGCACCTAACCATATAAATATACCTCAATACCTTAAAAAATATTGTATTTATTTATTTTTAATTTCCCTCCTGTATTCTGCTACAATATCAGAACGAGCTGTGACCCACTTTAATAATATAATAATATAATTTATATTTAATATAATTAATGGTATATATAATATAAAATAATATAATAAACTATTTTTATATTGATGTGTAAGAATCTAAATCATATTGATACATAAATAAAAAATGTGTGGCCCAAATGTGTAGCAATAAAATAAAATAAAAATGTTTAATAAAATAAAAAAATGATTTCTTCCCCAAATTGTACAGCCCTATAGATCTTATCCGTCAGAGAAGCGCAAGTTTTGTGTTTGAACTTGCGTTTTTGCAGTAGCTCTGTATATTTCTATGACATTGCTTTCGATGAGTAATTAGCTAGTGAAGATGAATTATTATTATTGAAGTTTTGATTTATTATTGTAGAGTTAACAAAAGTTATCATGAGCATTATAATGTCTGAAATGCATGTCATAACAAAAGTCAGTAGACCGGGAAGGTTTTAAAATGAGCGGTTCATTCATAAATCTGTAAGATCTTACCCTCATGATGTGGAAATACAAACTGGAAGACAGCACACAATGAGCGTAGAGCTGAACGGGGGCGGGGTCACATGAGGTCTATATTTACTGAAAATCCAAACAAATTGAAAAAAAGAAATTTGCTCATCTGATACGGCAGACAGTAGATTTAAGTTTTGGTGATTTGAGCAACAACTCATTTACCTCCAAAAATCTCCTAAGACACTAACGCACATATTAAACACAGCACGAACACCTTAAAGACATCAGAACAAATTACTAAAGAACCACACGGGGCGACTCCATACCCATCAAACGCTGCATCTGAACCCATCACTGACACTCATCACGAAACGAGCTCCGCAGGCCACCGCACATCTGCATTTGCATTTTAATATCTCAGCAATATTTGATCTAATATACGTCCTCGAGGGGCTATTAAGGAAGGTTAATTAACGTACGGATTATACAACTCATTTTTTAATGACATGAAGGGTCTTAACCCACGCTGGCGAGCTTTGCGTGGGTCATGAGGGCCTGCGTGGATTACGCACCAAACGCAGGCGCTTCAGTCCTCATACCTTCACATGCAAGGCTGAGCCGCTGTGATTGAGAACCATGTAGCGTCAATTAACGCTGGCAGATTGGCTGACGCTCCGCACACACAAATACACAGCTGGCACTGCGACAGCCCACAACCCAGCAGTCATCGAAGTGTCATTCTGTCATTGAGAGCACTGGAAGGCAAAACATACTGAAAAAATAAAGAGGAGGGTGATATTGATTGAATAATGCTGGATATATAAAATTAGACTTTTTTGTATTTGTCTATTAAGACTAGTTGCAATGTCTTTTATTGTCATTGTTTGTACGACTAAAGTTTTAGAAGAGCCAAAGTCACAGAGACTGATTCAATTCTGTGACTGTGTCAGTGAGTCGATTCAAAACTCTGATTCAACGATTTGTTGGCATCATTTTTTTATGCATTATATGATTTAGTAAGATACACATAGGGGAATATTGCCATGTATGACTATCACTATGTATAGATATACTGGTGCATATATATAATATGAAAATATAATGATTAATTTAAATAAATTAAAAGGTGGGGGTAAAGTGCTTTCTGGTAACCAATGTTGATATTTCAAATCATCAAAACAAACACACCCCTACCCCAAAAGGGTCTCGCCCCTATTTTTATAGCTCCGCCCCACTCACACATATGCGACGCAGGCAACGACTATGGCAGAATCTGCAGTGCCAGCCGGCCGCAGGTATGATGTCATCAATAAGTGAAAGCAATGTGTGTTGCTATGGTAATCCAGTTTGAATGTTCAATGAAAAAGTCATCCCTTACATCCCAAAAACACAAATACAGTTCTCATGAACAACTCGATACCATGAGCACGACAGTTGAACTAACGAATATATTACAATTGTGACAAGATTAGAGGGTTACATCGATCAATAAAAGAGGAACCAAAGGAAACAAACATATTCCTGTCAGGACCACTATCGTCAAAGATGATTGATTGACTATTAACATATAGATTGGATTCCAGGTATGGTTCTGTTCTGGGAAGAACTTCCTGCGCATCCATGCAGCCTAGCATGGATAAGAGCAGGGAGGGTAAACAGAACAGAACCAACATAATGTATTGCATCATTAATGTTGATATTTAATGTACAAAATAATTAAGGAATTTAGTCTGATTCAAGGGGAATTAGAATACCAAATCCTGACTGGCGAGAGGAGGAGCTGGGGGTGGAGGAGGGTAAATAAGCTCCGGAGAAACACAATAGCTTCCTATAGGTAGACGTGATCAGCTGACAGACAGCTGATGCGAGTTTGACTAACGTGATCTGCCAGAACTGACGCTATACGCTTGATATTAGGAGTTTATTATCTTAATTTTCAGACACACAGCGAGCTGACGCGTGAAACAGACAGTGGTTTATAGGATGTGGATATGAATGGGTCTTTATCGTCGCTGAAGTGAACAACGATACGATCGCAAATGGACAAACAAGCGAACATGACACACGAGCATATTCAAGCAAAAGCCAGCATAAATTAGCTCTGTGAAACAAAACAAAATCAATGTTACTCGCCTACCGAGAAGAAATAAAGCAACCTCTGCGTTCGGTTGAAGGCCTTATCGCTCCTTGATTTCTCTCCAGTGCTGGAAAGCTGATACTTCTTTCCTGATCGTGGGCTCTCTTTGTTCCATAGACATTTTCCACGTGTTTTTTTATCTGCCATCTCTCTGTTCCTGTCGTCTCTCGGCTAATATCCGTCCTGTGTGTCGTGTTGTTTGAATAATGACGTGCTCTGAGTGCTTTCTTCTCACCATCATTAGTAGACACGCCCCTTACTGCTGATTGGCTACAAGTTTGTTTTGGTACTCAGCCCAAGACACTTTTTTTCTAAAGCATTTTTTAAATATCACTTACCCCACCTTTAACTTTTTACTCAAAACATGCCTATTTCAACTCATTTTATTCTTACAGAATTTTACTTGCAAAAAATATTCAAAATCTTTTTGAATATTTTAACTTATTTTTAAATAATATTCTGAATCTTGATGAATTCTTGATGAATTTTACTCAAAATAAGTAAAAATATTTAGTGTATTTTATTTCTTGCAAATATTCTGATTATTTTAACTCATTCTTATCTTTCTTATTGTAATTTACTTACAATATGAATCATCTTGGTTATTTTAACTCAATTTTGTCTTACTGTATTGTATTCCATCTATTCTGTTTATTCTGAAGCAACTTGAAAATGAGTGTTTGTTTGAAAAGCAAAGCATCCTTTAAATTAAAAAAACTGGATGCATAAATATTGAGATACATATTGAATATCTTTTTCGCCTAAGACATATCTTTATATCTTAAAAATCTCCCATCCCTACGGATACATTTAAAATAGTATTGAAAGAGTAAACAAACATGGATCCGGGAAAACACATTCCCACAATGCCCTTAAAAGGATAAGAAATGAATGCTGCTGTTGTTGTGTTTTTCCCGAATGTATAAGAGTCAATGCTGAATGTTCTTTTGGAGGTCAGGATCAGGAGGTGCGACCGCCGGGAGAGACCAGTGTTCAAGGCTAGCGGTCAATATCCAACTCCCATCCGGGCAAACGAGGGAGAAATGAAAATGAAGTGGCATTTGAGGTCAGATGCAATCTGGCGGGAACATCTTGAAGTGATTTTTAGATACGCTGCAGTATAACGTGACCCTAGAGCCCCTGTGGTGCATTCTCATGCTGGGAGACTCCAGCGCACAGACAGACTCACTCCCATGAGACTAAAGTTGGACTTCAAGAATAACACATAATTAATACTCACAGACTTGTCAGATTGTAAATGGAGCAAAATAAATGCTGTTTGTCTCATTTCAAAGTCTTATTAATGAGGGTCTGTGCATAAATGCATTTGATACAGAATGTCTACAACGTCTACACAGAGCAGAACAATCAAATGAGGTCTGGTTAACATCTCAGCTGTCTCTCCTAGACCACAATGAGACTAAAAGGAGATCAAATGAAGATGAAGATGTTGCTCTAGGGCAGAAAGACCCCAGCGGTCTAAAATTTCAGAAGAGATCTCATTAATGTTTCAAACTATGCTCAGATTTGTCAAAGAGGTCTCGATACTATGGAAGCTTGTTTCGGCCACAGAATGAAACAATTTAAAAGATAATTATGACTTTTTATCTAACAATTCGGACTCTTTTTCCCCTCACAATTGCAAGTTTACATCTCACAATTCACAAATCACAGCTGCAAGAAAAAAAAAGTATATATAACAAATATATACTCAAGTAATAACGAGATAAATTCCGAATTGCAAGATAAAAATTTGAAAATTCCAAGTTTATATCTCGCAATTCTGACTATATATCTCGCAATTCTGACTATATCTCGCAATTCTGACTTTATATCTACTTAATTCTGACTATATATCTCGCAATTCTGACTATATATCTACTTAATTCTGACTATATATCTACTTAATTCTGACTATATATCTACTTAATTCTGACTATATATCTCAATTCTGACTTTATATCTACTTAATTCTGACTATATATCTACTTAATTCTGACTATATATCTCGCAATTCTGACTTTATATCTCACAATTCTGACTTTATATCTCACAATTCTGACTTTTATGTCACACAATTCTGACTATATATCTCGCAATTCTGACTTTATATCTACTTAATTCTGACTTTATATCTACTTAATTCTGACTTTATATCTACATAATTCTGACTATATATCTATAATTCTGACTATATATCTACGCAATTCTGACTATATATCTACTTAATTCTGACTTTATATCTCACAATTCTGACTTTATATCTACAATTCTGACTATATATCTACAATTCTGACTTTATATCTACTTAATTCTGACTATATATCTCACAATTCTGACTTTATATCTACAATTCTGACTTTATATCTATAATTCTGACTTTATATCTACTTAATTCTGACTTTATATCTCGCAATTCTGACTTTATATCTATAATTCTGACTATATATCTCACAATTCTGACTTTATATCTACATAATTCTGACTTTATATCTACTTAATTCTGACTTTATATCTAATTCTGACTTTATATCTAATTCTGACTATATATCTCACAATTCTGACTTTATATCTATAATTCTGACTTTTATGTCACACAATTCTGACTATATATCTACTTAATTCTGACTTTATATCTACTTAATTCTGACTATATATCTATAATTCTGACTATATATCTATAATTCTGACTTTATATCTATAATTCTGACTATATATCTATAATTCTGACTTTATATCTCGTAATTCTGACTATATATCTACAATTCTGACTTTATATCTATAATTCTGACTTTACATCTCACAATTCTGACTTTTTGTCACACAATTCTGACTATATATCTCACAATTCTGACTTTATATCTCACAATTCTGACTTTTTGTCACACAATTCTGACTATATATCTCATAATTCTGACTTTATATCTATAATTCTGACTATATATCTCGTAATTCTGACTTTATATCTCACAATTCTGACTTTATATCTCACAATTCTGACTTTTTGTCACACAATTCTGACTATATATCTCGCAATTCTGACTTTATATCTACAATTCTGACTATATATCTCAATTCTGACTTTATATCTCATAATTCTGACTTTATATCTACTTAATTCTGACTTTATATCTATAATTCTGACTTTATATCTACTTAATTCTGACTTTATATCTACAATTCTGACTATATATCTACTTAATTCTGACTTTATATCTACAATTCTGACTTTATATCTACAATTCTGACTTTATATCTCGCAATTCTGACTTTATATCTACAATTCTGACTTTATATCTACTTAATTCTGACTATATATCTACTTAATTCTGACTTTATATCTACATAATTCTGACTTTATATCTACGCAATTCTGACTTTATATCTATAATTCTGACTTTATATCTATAATTCTGACTATATATCTACTTAATTCTGACTTTATATCTATAATTCTGACTTTATATCTACGCAATTCTGACTTTATATCTACATAATTCTGACTTTATATCTCGCAATTCTGACTTTATATCTACGCAATTCTGACTTTATATCTACTAATTCTGACTTTATATCTATAATTCTGACTTTATATCTCAATTCTGACTATATATCTATAATTCTGACTATATATCTACTTAATTCTGACTATATATCTATAATTCTGACTTTATATCTACTTAATTCTGACTTTATATCTACATAATTCTGAACATACATACATACATACATACATACATATCATACATACATACATATACATACATACATACAACACTAATATACATACATACATACATACATACATACATACATACATACATACATACATACATACATACATACATACATACATACATACATACATACATACATACATACATACATACATACATACATACATACATACATACATACATACATACATACATACATACATACATACATACATACATACATACATATATATATATATATATATATATATATCACAATTCGGACTGTATATCTCACAGTTCTGACTTTATTACTCGCAAATTCTGAGTTTATATATCATAGTTCTGACTTTATAACTCGCAATACAGACTTTATAATAATTTTGGAAATTCCAAACTTATATCTCGCATTTCAGACTTTATAACTTGGAAATTCTAACTTTATATCTCACAGTTCAGAGGAAAAAAAATCAGAATAAAGTCAGAATTGTGAGATAAAAAAGTTGCAATTTTACAACTTTTCTCAGAAGAAAATATGTATATCATGCAATTCTGAGAAGCAGCTTTGAAAGATATGTATTATGGAAAGCGCAATACAAATAAATGTGAAATTAACTGAATCAATATAGCAATAAATAGTCATAAAAGCAATAACCCATATATATTTTTACTAAAACATTTAAAACATCAGAGTTTTGAATGAATTCACTGAAATGGACAGCTTGAAGAGTCAAACTCATCAAGCCTAATGGCATAAAAAGTTTGTTAAAATCATCACAATTTGCTATTGTATATAGCAACATTTATAAAGTAAAATAATTGAGAATATATCATGAATATTTGATTTATCACCCAAATGACAATTGGAAACAAAGTTTGTTGCTAATGAATGCAGAGGATGTGATGTCATGCTCGTGTGCTGTTCTTTGGGGAGTTGAATGCATTTGTTGCAGTCTGGACATAAAAGCTTTATCCAAAAGACTGTACTTGTTGCGTATCCATGGTGACTGGAAACATTAGGGGAACACAAAAGCCATCAGAGGAAGCAGCATAATCATGACTCAAGGGAAGAGTGCAACAAATGCATTCGCGACCACCCACCTGCAGTAACTGCGAGTGCAGGAACGGGTTAAGAGAAAGAACAAAGAATGAATGTAAGAAGCTCTGAGTTCTGTGACGCCTCTAACATGATACTGAACAAACTACACCATGTAGGACATTCATTTTAAAGCTCTACGCTCTTTCTGCAAGACTACTGACTCGTGTGTGTCTATTTTTTATTTCTCTTTAATTTTATGAGAAGCATCTGAGACAAAATTGACACTTAACCAAAATGAAACATAAATGAGAATTTGAAAAAAATGAAACCTCGTTTGTAGGATTCTACAAACCATCAGGACCTCCTCATGTGTAATCTTTCTCTTAACTGTGGTCTTCGAACTTTGTAATAATTTCAGCTCATGCTAGGAGCAGCTTAGAGGAACTGAGGAGGGAGATGACAGCATGTGAAACCAGCGGGAGCCCCAATTATGCCTTTTCAGTTATTGCTTTTCATGCAATGTGTTATATAGCTGTTTGTGAATGGAAAAGGACTGCAAAGTTTCAGTGCTCAAAGTACATGAGAAATGGTGTTACTGTCTCCCAAAAGAAAGAACCGATTCTGAACTGCCTGAAACGAGTCGTCAGCGATTCCAGTCTTACTTCCTACTAGAACCTACGTAGGTTTGTAACAAATTTGCATAATCCCAGACTATGCTCTTCATGTGCCTGCCTGTGAACAACGTCTATATTGTCCTGCCCTCAAACACTCAAGAGAACAAAATCCACTTTGCATGCACTTCTAAAGGATGAGTACTCGGGCTCTGGCTTGAATTGACATGATGTAGACCAATCACAACAGACTTGGCCATCTGAACGATCAGAGCAGAGTAGACCAATCACAACAGACTGGGCTATCTGACCAATCAGAGCAGAGTAGACCAATCACAACAGACTGGGCTATCTGACCAATCAGAGCAGAGTAGACCAATCACAACAGACTGGGCCATCTGACCGATCAGAGCAGAGTAGACCAATCACATCAGACTGGGCTAACTGACCAATCAGAGCAGAGTAGACCAATCACAACAGACTTGGTTATCTGACCAATCAGAGCAGAGTAGACCAATCACAACAGACTGGGCCATCTGACCGATCAGAGCAGAGTAGACCAATCACAACAGACTGGGCCATCTGACCAATCAGAGCAGAGAAGACCAATCACAACAGACTGAGCCATCTGACCAATCAGAGCAGAGTAGACCAATCACAACAGACTGGGCCATCTGACCAATCAGAGCAGAGTAGACCAATCACAACAGACTGGGCCATCTGACCAATCAGAGCAGAGTAGACCAATCACAACAGACTGGGCCATCTGACCAATCAGAGCAGAGTAGACCAATCACAACAGACTGGGACGTCTGACCAATCAGAGCAGAGTAGACCAATCACAACAGACTGGGCCATCTGACCAATCAGAGCAGAGTAGACCAATCACAACAGACTTGGCCATCTGAACGATCAGAGCAGAGTAGACCAATCACAACAGACTTGGCCATCTGACCAATCAGAGCAGAGTAGACCAATCACAACAGACTGGGCTATCTGACCAATCAGAGCAGAGTAGACCCATCACAACAGAGTGGGCCATCTGACCAATCAGAGCAGAGTAGACCAATCACAACAGACTTGGCCATCTGACCAATCAGAGCAGAGCAGACCAATCACAACACACTTGGCCATCTGACCAATCAGAGCAGAGTAGACCAATCACAACAGAGTGGGCCATCTGACCAATCAGAACAGAGTAGACCAATCACAACAGACTGGGCTATCTGACCAATCAGAGCAGAGTAGACCAATCACAACAGAGTGGGCCATCTGACCAATCAGAGCAGAGTAGCTCACGGAAAGGACAGGTTTAGAGAGACTAATTCCTCCACTGTAAATGTAGACGAGTGATCGGGAAAAGTAATTCTCACATGGAGCACTGGTGCACACTGACATCATGCACTTGGCTTTGAAACGATGACCTCTTAGAGCAATTCTCCAACTGATTTAAATGTCAAAATGACAAATGTGGCACTTCCTGGATTGAACAGCTCTTTTCCTTTGCAAGTAAGTCATTTAGCAGATGCTTTCATCCAAAGTGATCTACGGCAGAGCTTTTCAAACTGGGGCCCGGGGACCTCCAGGGGGACGCAAGGGAATTCTAGGGAGTCCGTGGAAGTAAAACTGTAAAATAAATAAAAGGTAAAGAATTTTTTTTTTTTAAATTGTAAATGAGCATGCACAGTTACATCCAATATCACTCCATACTAAATCGTAAAAAATAATCAAAAAAATCAAATGCTAATCTGTTTTAAAGTCTGCAATTCAATTTACAAGAAGGGCACTTGGGAGCATCCTTTCAAACCATGAAATAGCATATGAAGCAAATGGGGCAAATAAAGGCCACTAGACCGCAAGTCCAAACCAGTCAACATTAATGCGCTCAACAACACAGAAGACACTGCAAGTATCCTGATTCTCTGACACACGTTTATTCACCAGCAAATGTTTGTTTCCTTTTCTCCAATAGCAAAATATCAGGGCCAAAATTACATTGTGTTCCTTGGAAGGAAAACATGTCATCTGTCTGGCAGTTCCTGAAAATCTTTGATCCAGGACCGTTTGCAGCGTTTGAAAAAGTCATTAGTGTGTTTGGCTGGATTAAATCACCCTACACACCATCTCAAAGATAATTGGCAAGCATCTGGATGGATGGATGATAGCCAAGAGCTACACAAACCAACCTCCACACTAACGCAAACAAATAATGGATGAGGGGCAAACGGCGATATGACAATCTCATCACATTTACTGAGCGTTTCACACTTCATTATAAGCTAATGAAGGAAGAAGAGAACAGATGACAGCCCATTAAAATTGTCATTTACTATCTGAAATGAGGAATCCACCATGCAGCAATGCAGATTTTCTATCCTGGAAATGCTGTGTAACGTTTCGGATTTCTGGGAAGTTTTCCGTGTGGAACAGCTGAGCTGGCGAGTAATTAGGAGGAGCTGACGTCCTGATAATGCAGTGGGTTTGGTCACATGTCTGTCTGGCAGACGCATGCTGATTTACTGAGATGTGACAGCCATATTCTCACTGGAAATCTCTCAGGCTGATCTTTGACTGCATTTGGAGGGTTTTCTGCCCAGAAAGAGACAAACAACAACACAATCACAAATTCTTGAATGCCTTAAAGGGATAGTTCACTCCAAAATCCTCATTTACTCACCCTTGTGTCATTCCAAACCCATAAGACTTCAGTTAAAAATTAAAGGGGACCAATTATGCTCTTTTACGAAGCCTTGCTTTTGTTTTTGGGCTCTACTAGAATAGGTTTTCATGCTTAAATATGCAATAAATTCATTATTTTTGATATACTTGACATTGTTGCAGCTGGTCTCTTCCCAGTCTGTCAGTAACGCTCTGTTTAGTTCCGTCTCTATGAAGCCCCTCCTTCTGAAAAGCACATTGTGCTCTGATTGGTCGGCTGGGCCAGTGTGTTGTGATTGGTCAACAGCTTTGAGCGTGTTTGGGAAATGACCTGTCCCTTACCATAACCACGAGTTTTAATATAACTCAACCAGGCCACGCCCCTTTATTTTTTAACATATGCCTTGGGCGGGAATTATTGAAATTATCAATATTGTGACATGTTCGTTCTTGGAAGAAAACTCAAGACTACAATGGAGGTGTTTCAGGGAGTTCAGAAACAGTGACAATCATAACTTTGCAGACAATCATAACTTTGCAGACCTTTTTCATGCTCAAACGGCAATATTACACACTAAAGAAAGTTAAGAACATAAAAAAAATTCACTGTAGAAATTCACTGTTTAGTATAAGCAAGAGTCATATTAAGAAATATATTAAAAGAAAACATTAAATATGCTGAATTTCCTTCATTAAATGACTTACCAAAAAAGCACCAGGGATTTGTTTTCGATAACCAATTAAGATCAGATATTAAAATTTGTCTAATTAAAAATGTCTAAAAAAGGTAAAAAATAAAACACATACAAAATAGTGTTATAAGTGCTACAATTGAATTTAGGTTTTATAATGTTTGCTTTTCATTACATGAAAAATGTATATACATATTGACATTTGGTAAAGATTACATTTAACAGAATGATTCAATAATTAGTGTTTATAGTTTAACTTTAAGTGAGCATTAGATTACATCTACAACAGGTTCATCTCATTCCTCTATACATCGCTTGCAATTGGTCCACAATGCTGCCGTCAGACACAGAGTTGATTTTGAGGCTATGTTGTATGTCTATAAAGCTTTGCATGGGCTAACCCCACAGTATATTGCCGATCTCCTTCCACCATATCCTATAGCAAGATCTCTCCATGGTCCTGCTTAAAGACCAAGGGTGGCCAAGCTTTTATAGGTTGTGGAATGCACTTCCAGTTGTTGTGAGATCCTCCCCACATTGGACACTTTCAAAGCTAGACTGAAGACTCATTTATTCTCTTTAGCCTATGGCATTGCCTGAGCTTTATAGGATTTAGTTTTAGTTGGTTATGACTTATCTACATGTGTTATTGTCTTATGAGTTAGTTGTGCTTTTCTTATCTTGACAAAACTGTTTACTACTGTACAGCACTTTGGTACAACACCTTTGGTTGTTTTTAAATATGCTTTATAAATAAACATGAACTTGAACAATTACATATCCAATATCGCTCCATACTAAACCAATTTAAAAACCGATAAGCTGTTTTAAATGCTAAACCTGAGGTTTCTGTCCCTCCACTGAAAATCCAGGACACCAAAACTTAAAAGATCCAAAAAGGGTATAAAGGTACAAGCGGTTTGATGTGATCGATTCAGGCTTTTACGGCACCTTTATGAAGTTTTGGTTACCTGGATTTTTTATGCGTTTTGAAGTAAACCACAGTCTTATGGGTTTTGAATGACACGAGTGTATGTGTGCGAGTAAATGATGACAGAATTTGACCCAATATGAAGTCAAAATAGTCTTTAATTCTTGTTCTTGATCTTACGGTGAATGATTCATCCATGCACTTTCTTCCAAATTAAAATCTTATCATTGTAATCCTTTATCTGATCAAGTCCTGATGGCTGAAGTCAAGTTTCACCCCAAATCAAAAATACATCGGACTACAGAAGTAAAACAGAAAAAGCATTTCACGGTTACCCTTAAAAGTCACCACAGACTTTGACCCACTTATGTTAAGGATTCATTTGTGAATACCAGTGAGCTGGATTATATCAGATTATATTCATAAAATACGAGATGTTTGTCTTGAAATTAAGGCTGAAGCTTTTCCCCCGAACACAAAAAGAAAAATAGAAGATTTATGGTGGCAACAACGAGCCCATTCCACAAATAACTGGGGAGCCTTTAACATGATGAAAGACGACATTTATTAAATTAATTCCACACGCTGACACCAAACAAATGAAAGTGGAGAACGTGCCAGACTCTAATTCAGCCGAGAATAAATAATGAACTTCTTGCACACGGAGAAAAGACAGGAAGAGACAGGAGGCTGGAATTTATGATTAGAAAATTACAATTTCTTTTGTGACACCTTCAGTCGATCACACATTCAGGAATTTTAGAGGCTGAAGACTGAATCCAGAAGTAAAGAGTTTACTAGAATGACACATTTATAATGAATTCATTTCCTCTATTGTAAGTCATTTTGGATAAAAGCATCTGCTAATTGCATACATAAAAGTAAATGTAATTCTACTAATATATTTTGATATTATATCCACTTCATTTATACACACACAAACACACACATATATGTGTGTGTGTGTGTGTGTGTGTGTGTGTGTGTGTGTGTGTGTGTGTGTGTGTGTGTGTGTGTGTGTGTATATACTGTACATATATTATTTATAAAATAGTACATATATGTATGTATGTATGTATGTACGTATATTTATATATATGTATAATTGTATATTATTTATATAGACAGGCTAATGTCTATATAAATATAATTGTCAGACTAATAAGATATGTATATGATCCAAATTACATTTATATTTATTTATGCATTTAGCAGACTATATATATATATATATATATATATATATATATATATATATATATATATATATATATATAGATAGATATAAATTCATTATAAAAGGTGTCATTTCAGTGAAATCTTTAAAAATACAATTTACTGATTATAAAAAAGCATGTAAGTGTTATTCTATGCCTTCTAATTTCTCTCTCTCACTGTATTACTAGCACTTCTCATGTTATTGCCTCCTTAAGATAAATGGCTTGATGTATTCCTCCTTTTTTGTCACGTCTGCTAAATGGATAAATGTAAATTTGAATCTAAAGGAGCACAATCCCTCTCCATAGTCGAGAAGACATTAAATCAGGCATCATGGCCAAACGCACAAGCGTGCATCTCTTTCCTCTCAAGCGCGCTCACAATGAAAAGCATTTCAAGTCTCACAATAAACACATTCTAACTGAAGGCACCGAATCCCTCCGGGGCTTCACGCCATTTTGAGGGCCAAACATTCCTTCAGCTGTGAACCACTCGATCCCAGCAAGTTATTTAAAATTCACCCGTGTCCCGGTGCGGCAGGGTCTCCATTAGCAGTCTGGGAGCGCAGCGGGGGGCTGCAAGAGGAAAAATTAGCTGATGTGGAGGACAGAATCTCTGCTTCATGACATTTCTGTCGTTATTTTTAAAAAGAAGGAGCATAAAATGAGAACCGTTTTGAAGATTCTAAAATGGAACGTCATAACAATAGTCCGTATGACTTTTCTTCAAAAGCCATATTATGCTTTGTCTGAGAAACAGACTGGAATCAGCATCACAAGACTTCAGAAGAGTTGGAATACAGTGCATGAGTGTTATGGGTATTTTTGGAGCTTGACAGTCATGGTTGTGAAATGTGGTTGTATGGAAAAGAAGCTGTGTGAAGAATCAACAAATTTGACCTTCAGTACTGCACAGAGAAAAATAGCAGATTTCAGAACAACATGAGAAAGCGAGTTCAAATTTTTGAGATCAGCTATTCCTATAAAGCCGACTGTATCATATTTGGTACACATAGGTCTCTAAATGTGTTAAAAACCTGTTGCACACAATCTACTATATGCCTTACACGTAAGATTATCTTTGATTTTTCAAGATGAATACTTCCTGAAGCAACTTTAATTTTCTAAAAACGATGTATGGATAATCAAGTAATGTTCAAATATAAGTATCAGATCTGATCCATCAGGCTTTTGAGGAAGGTTTATTTGTTCATCTCTCAATAATCATTGTATTTCATTACATGTTTTGAAACTACAGAGCTTTGATCATAAAACTAAGGTTTTGCTCCATCTTCCACACGGTGCCACCTCACATCAGGAGCATTTCAGGAGCGAGGCGACAGGATTTGCGAGACCACGTGATTACACAGTCCTATGTTGTTTTTCTCTATTTTTTCGTGTTCTAACATTAAGTGTTTGCTTTGTCCAGTTTAATTCTGTTTATTGCTGTTTTTTGCTATCCAATACGAACATATACTACAGTAAATTCTAGTTTACTGTATATATTATAGTATTTACAACAATGTGTTAATGAATGCAAAAGCATACTGTTTTACTGTGAACTGATAAACTGTAATAAATACTTTAGCAAGGCAAAGCATTAAGCTTTGTGTCAGTAGAAACCCAGGAGTATGTTCAAATTATCGTACTTTCCCCCCTCATATGACCCTGAGACGAGAGAATTATGTATTTTATTTCTGGAAAAATTCCTTCGATGACGCAAATATCGTCATTTTGCGTCATCGGAGGAGTTTTTGTCCAGAGGCTAAAGACTACAGCCAGCAGGAGGCGCTATTTCCACATGTTTTCAACATCACACTCACAGCACTCGGCTCGGGGAGCTGCGGAGATTCATGTAAACGGAGCGGTGGAGAGCAAAGTGAGTGTTTCAGCTTTTCAGTTAAGCTTCCAAAGACATGAACTGAAAATGCGCCAGACTGATCACGCGCTGTGAATGCAGCCGCGATTACCTCAGCTCATGTGATGAATGTAATCCGATCCTGCTGTGTTTGTGCCGTGACGGCCGTGACACTCAATCGACTCACTCATAATATATCGAACAGACACGTTCCGTTTTTAATTGTAGCGTCTCTAACTGAACTGATTTATGAAAATGAACGCGGTGGGCAAGTTAACCGCCTAGAGCAGCCTCGGGAGCGAAGTGCTTTCTGGGAATGGTTGTCTTTCATCCCCATGAGACAAAAATACATTTTCTGTGTTTTCTCAGTCCAGAAGGCACCAAATTCAAAAATAATTTCACATTTCTACTACATTAATGAACGAGTTTAAATACAGATTCATCTTCCCAGCACTGAAAAAACCCTTTAAGTTTAAGGCAACCAGCTGCAGAACATTCTTGAGTTGTTTTCTCAACTTAGGGTCAATTAGTTGTACAAACTAATGTCAACTTTTTTTCATGTTAAATAGTTGAATAAACTTTAAAAGCTGAATTTGTCATAAAAAACATAAGTTTGATTTTTTTAGAGTGTAGTTATGTGAAATACAGAGTCTGCACTGGGTTTTTATTTTGAAATTGACAGGATTTGTAACTTTTATTTTGTATTTACTACGCGGCTTCGGCACAGCGTCCATCAAAAATAGGCATAAATAGGCAGCAGACGAGTGCAGTGTAAATAAGCGTTTCACGGGGTTAACCAGCAAGGCTTCCTAACTAAGCTAGCTTCACCAGAAATAAAGTTTATCATCATTGCTAGCAGCACAGATCAGATACAGTATGGCGTTCAGAGGACATCTGACATAGAGGTCATATGTGTGACTAATCAAACTTGACCTTTGTGAAGTCGTTAAGAGACTCAGCATGTGCTCCATATGATTGTGGACGCTGATGGCAGGTCACTGTGAAGCGAGTTCAGCAGATGATGAAGTCACGTGACGCAGAGCGACATCAAGTTATAAATAAATCTGCTGTCGAGATGCACACTTCAACACACAAGATATTCAGTTCATTCATCCGACTCGCCTGCAGTCGAATCACACAGAAAACAATGAGATCTTCTGTAAGGGACCCCATCTTACACTCCAAAATCATGTGTCAAATGATATTATTTTGCTGTTGAGACAAACTTCAGTGTAACAGCACAAAAGATTCATGCACAATCACATGCATAAACATATGCATATGAAAACACACAAACACAACAATTTCTTCAACTATGGCCACTGTCGACTTCTGAAAATAAACACTTTTCACTTTCACTCATTTGTCAACTAAAAAATGTCCAACACGTTTATATAATATATTGTGATAGAAATGATGAAGGTGGAAATTACATTTTTACATTTCCTGCATCTTTCTAAGGATACTTTCACAATGAGTGAATCAAATATTTTCATGCTATTTGCATAACGAAATTACATCTTATATAAATTACAAAAGATATTTTCCTTGACTTTTTTTGGCTCTGGGACAAGAGTGAAGCAATAAACTACATATACACTACATAATTATGATGTACACTGAAAGTGTAGGATTTACTTTGAAAGGTTTTCACTAAGAAATTGCTAGTAAATAATTACAAATAAATTTGTAACATTAAATGTGAAATTTTTAAACAGAAAGAATGAAATATTCTTTTAAAACATCTATGTTTTATTTACAATTTGCAAATATTTTTTTACAGTGTAGTCAGAATAAACAAAAGTGCCCGCCGTATAGTTGAAGAGACACACACATGCTTTCAGCGCTAAGCCTCAAGGGGACAAAATCAGGAACCAGCAGGGGTTTATGTAAAAACTGTCATCTAGATATACATGACACATCCAAAAGACTTGCGAGCACACAGAGAGAGAGAGAGAGAGAGAGAGAGAGAGAGAGAGAGAGAGAGAGAGAGAGAGAGAGACAGAGAGAGAGAGAGAGAGAGAGAGAGAGAGAGAAACGGGACATTTCTAGGGAGGTCAAATACTTTCTGCTTTCTCAGACACACACTTCATGCTCAACAGGAAACAGTCCCTTTCCTTCTGAGATTCTTTACATGTTTCCCCAGCGGCGGCAACCATTTATAGCCAACGGACCGAACCAGTTCCCATGAAGAGAACGCTTCTGAATACTACAAATCTTATCATTTCAACCAACTGAATGCAGATTTTCATGGACAAACAAGCTTAAAATAAATGAGTAATTAAAGGAATTTGCCAAGATTTGATTCCAAGAAATACTGCTGCAGAATTTTGCAGAATAAAAATAAATAAATGTATAATAAATAATAAAATAAAATAACACATACAAATTATTTTCATGATTTGTTAGTTAAATTTTAAATATATAATAAATTATAGAATTTGTATTATATACAGGTGCTGGTCATATAATTGGAATATCATCAAAAAGTTGATTTATTTCACTAATTCATTAAAAAAGTGACACTTGTATATTATCTTCATTCATTAAACACAGACTGATATATTTCAAATGTTTATTTCTTTTCATTTTGATGATTATAACTGACAACTAAGGAAAATCCCAAATTCAGTATCTCAGAAAATTAGAATATTGTGAAAAGGTTCAATATTGAAGACACCTGGTGCCACACTCTAATCAGCTAATTAACTCTAAACACCTGCAAAGGCCTTTAAATGGTCTCTCAGTCTAGTTCTGTCACAATCATGGGGAAGACTGCTGACTTGACATTTGTCCAAAAGACAACACCTTGCACAAGGAGGGCAAGACACAAAAGGTCAATGCAAAAGAGGCTGACTGTTCACAGAGCTCTGTGTCCAAGCACATTAATAGAGAAGCGAAGGGAAGGAAAAGATGTGGTAAAAAAAGTGTACAAGCAATAGGGATAACCGCACCCTGGAGAGGATTGTGAAACAAAACCCATTCAAAAATGTGGGGGAGATTCACAAAGAGTGGACTGCAGCTGGAGTCCGTGCTTCAAGAACCACTACGCACAGACTAGGCTTGCTACGATAGTCGTGTTGCCGGTGTTACTCAACACCGGTTACATCACTCGCACACCGTGGCACCGCCCCCCACCGTCGTTTTGATTTTTTTTTATAGTAATAAAATAATTTAGTTCAGTTAGAGACAACTGCTTAATAAAGCATGTTCAGAGCAACACAAACGCAGCAGGAGTCAGGAGAGCTGAAAGACCAGATGATCGCGGAAAATTTGGTTTCAATGCGAAATGTAAAGGCGCCTAATTCCGCGAGTTTATCATTATGCTGTGTTGTTGTTGTGTTTTTCATTAAGAATAATAGGCTAATGAACCCACAATTCAAACAACCCGCTCCCGAATTGGCGCTTATCCAAAACCGAAACTCTATCATCCATTCACAGTCTCAGAGAGCGCGTATTTAAGGACGAACTGTTATTCACGGTGTGTGTGCACTGGCGCATTAGTTTATGCATATCATGGAAACTTAACTTTCATATGAATAAAATGAAACCACTCGCTTTGCTCCGCTCCGTTATTAATGCCCAAACGGCCGTGTGCATTACTTCTGGTTATATAGAATTAGCGATTTAAAAGCCCAGTCGGTGATACCGGTATTACCGGTGTTGTCAAACGTCGATTAACTGGTGGGAAAATTTCCTCACCGTCACATCCCTAGCACAGACGTATGCAAGACATGGGTTTCAGCTGTCGCATTCCTTGTGTCAAGCCACTCTTGAATAACGGACAACGTCAGAAGCGTCTCACCTGGGCTAAAGACAAAAAGGACTGGACTGCTGCTGAGTGGTCCAAAGTTATGTTCTCTGATGAAAGTAAATTTAGCATTTCCTTTGGAAATCAGGGTCCCAGAGTCTGGAGGAAGAGAGGAGAGGCACACAATCCACGTTGCTTGAGGTCCAGTGTAAAGTTTCCACAGTCAGTGATGGTTTGGGGTGCCATGTCATCTGCTGGTGTTGGTCCACTGTGTTTTCTGAGGTCCAAGGTCAACGCAGCCGTACATCAGGAAGTTTTAGAGCACTTCATGCTTCCTGCTGCTAACCAACTTTATGGAGATGCAGATTTCATTTTCCAACAGGACTTGGCACCTGCACACAGTGCCAAAGCGACTAGTACCTGGTTTAAGGACCATGCTATCCCTGTTCTTAATTGGCCAGCAAACTCGCCTGACCTTAACGTGAAGAGGAAGATGCGATATGCCAGACCCAACAGTGCAGAAGAGCTGAAGACCACTATCAGAGCAACCTGGGCTCTCTTAACACCTCTCATAATATTTTTATATTTTCTAAAGAAAATGCTTTTCTATGCACAACTTGCAGCCAATATGCAAATATGATCATTGTGCATAATTCTTTATTCTGAAGAAAATCAAGTTATTTTGCATAATCTTTCAATAAAATCAAAGACTTTGTCCGCCTTTTTCTGCTGACATCATCAGTCCCTCTAAACACCCACTTTTCACAACCAATCAAATCCTGATGGATAAAATCCATCCCATCCTACTTTATTCTCATTGAAGATCCTGTTTCATGTCAGATTTCATACAATTGGTAGTGATGTCAAGAGAGCTTTTTGTTCAAGTATGAGAAACAGTAACGCCTTAGCGAACACGACTAATGAATATTTTGAACTAAAAAGGCACAAAAAAATCACTTTATGTCCCTCACTCAGAGAGCTTCAGAGACTGCAGGCATTAAACTTGCAGCACAACGAGGCCTCGTTTAGCTGACGGAGCGTAACATGACACGTAGGAAAAAATCCCAACTAGACATCTGCAAGCCTCCACAATCTGTTGAATTTTACATTTTTTCAGTTACGGTTGTTGTTTTGCATCCGCTGTATTATTGATGCACTCGTAAAGTGTGATGTTAAACGGAGACTGGGCTGTAAAGAGAGAGCCTGTCGATGAGAAAGTGACGGGCTTCCCGCATGCCTCCACTTCCTGTGAGTCTCTAGGGAGGAGTGCAGAAACACACACACGCTCATCCAGGCCTAACCAGATGTGACGGCTGACCACGGCAGTGAAAAGACAAGAGCTGCATCAATCCAAGACACCCGAGCACCAGCACTCAGGGTTATATAAAGATCTCACACACTCCAGTTCAAGATCAAGTGTGTCATTTATTGATGTTTGGATGGTTCCTGGTGTTTAAAGTCACCATGAAATAGCTAATTCTTATTTTTTATAGAATATTGCTGCATTTATTAGAAATGATTTACCCGTGCACATCATAATTTTTTTAATTGAGATGTGCCCTTAAAATCTTTAATCAAAATAACTACCCCTCCCTCTTGCAGTAACATCTCTTCTCTGATGATGCGTTTACTGGCAGGAGGGCGGGGCAACCTGTCACTCACATGAGATCCACCAATAGCAAACCACAACCATCCAATCAATTCCACAAGGACAAAATCAAGCTCCGCCCTACATTTGTTCTTGTTCGAGAAGCTGTTTCACTCGGATAAACTTCCGTTTCATGACGACTTTGATGTTCAGAGTCATTGGTACTTTGACTTTGTGAAGAGTAAAACAGTGACTATGTTTACATGCACATTAAATTCTATTTAACATCCATATTCATGCTGAAGTATTAGTGGAAATGCATGCATTTGGCAGACACTTTTATCCAAAACGACTTAAATTGCATGCAAGGTTTGCATTTTATCAGCAGTGTTGGGGAAAGTTACTTTTAAAAGTAATGCATTACAATATTGCATAAATCCCTTAAAAAGTAACTAAATGTGTTACTTAGTTACTTTTTAGGAAAAGTAATCATTACATGTTGCATTTTGCACTTTTGCATTACTTTTCTCACCTGAGCTGGGCTTGCTTGTTTGTTTTTTAATAACAACAAAAAAGTTATATTTTTGGCGAAATAAAGGCCCTTTCACACCAAAAGTGAAATGAATAAGCCTCAGGCTGAAAGAAATGCAAATTAACGCCTGTACAGTGTGAAGTGTGAAGTTAAGAAAAAACTTTCAGCTGTTCTGCCATTCAGGATTGAAGAAGAACAGGATGCAGGAGGAGAAAGCTCAACAGGCTTACTTCACCATTATATATATTTTTTAAAGAACTAAACATAAATGTGATGTTTATCTAAAGTCATTTTTCTTTCTCAGACAGCAATAAAGTGTCGGTCAAAATCTGGGCCACATCAGATGTCTGGGTTATAATTAAAGTGGATCATCGAAGGTCAGCAGTGAAGACATTGGTTAATAAAGTGAGATTAAACACATAAAGTATATTTGTGTCATTTAATATACTGAATTATTGCAGGTTAGTGTAACATTCTGAGTTTGCATTTAACTGTTTATTAATTTTGAATAATAATGAATCTGATGCTTTTGAAAAAAATCTAATGAATTTTTGCAAGTGAGATGAGTAAATGCCTGCTCACATTTTGTCTAGAACTACAATAACCATCATGTTCACACATCTGTTCACACATCTGCACTTACGATTTCTCCCAAACATAGGAACAGGAGAGCTGTCAGTCAATAAATAGAAAAAGTAACTTGCGTTACGTTTATGAAAAGTTACACAAGATATTTTGTTGTAGTTGAAAAGTAATGTGTTACTTTACTAGTTACTTGAAAAAAGTAATCTGACTACTTAACTCAAGTTACTTGTAATGTGTTACCCCAACACTGGTTATCAGTTCATGCATTTCCTAGAAATCAAACCCATGAGCTTGGCATCACTAGTACCATGCACTATGAAATTGAAACATGAAAATAATCAACAAACAAACAACTTATGTATTGCAATGGGACATGTAGCACTAAATCAAAGCCTCGTTTACAGCCTGAACACACAATGGTTTTGCTATATTCATCCTTTTAGAATATAGAAATACATAACCGTATGTCAATGTCTTTAAAATAATGCTCTGTAGGGGTGTAACAATACACCTATGCCACGGTTCGGTTCGGTTCTGTTTGCTGTGGAGGTAGGATTCATGGCAGGGCACCAGCAATAATAACACTAGATTCACTTTTAACTTAATAATAACAACAACGACAACAACAATAATTTAACTTATTAACTTTATACATTGCCATCATGTTTTCTTTAGAGCAGTGAGCATACTAAAATGAAATGAATGCCTCCACTGTAGACTAGTCAGAAATAATCTACTCATTTGACCATTTACCATAATGTTTAAAAAAACAAAAAGGACATTAAAAATGTATGACACACAAGTGATGTCCCACTGTAGCCTACTTAACAAACACATACATTGTATGAGTATGACTAATACTGATGAGTAAATAGGCCTTTAAAGGGGTACTTCAGCACTGGGAAGATGAATCTGTATTTAAACTGGGTCATTAATGTAGTAGAAATGTGAAATTATTTTTGAATTTGGTGCCTTCTAATGCTGTTTTACTAAACGAGGTTCGGGAGGAACATGTCAGATAATTGACACAGGTGGAAAGTACTCAGCTAATCAACAAAGTAGGTATATATGGCCTTCTTACCTCCACTGCATTGACAGATTTTGGCATCCCTCCACCACCCCTTCTCCACATTTTGCTCTTTTTCCTTTTTAAGTTCAAAACCACTTACATACGGGGTACTCTGGGTTCGGGCCGTAGTCCGAGCTCAAGCCCTCCCCCGGACAACACGCCAAATCGCTATTAAATTTACTCTATAAATTATATGTAAGTGTGAACTCGTGAAACACAGAAAATGTATTTTTGTCTCATGGGGATGAAAGACAACAATTCCCAGAACGCACTGCTTCACTGCCCTACTCTAGGCACGGCTAGTCGGCTACTGGATTACTGGATCACTTGCCCACCGCGTTCATTTTCAGAAAATCAGTTGAGTTAGAGACACTACAATTACTGAACGTGTCTGTTCGATATAATGCGAGTGAGCCGATTGAGTGTCACGGCACAAACGCAGCAGGATCGGATTACATTCATCACATGAGCTGAGGTAAGTGCGGGATTCGCGGCTGCATTCACAGCGCGTGATCAGTCTGGCACGTGTTCAGTTCATGTCTTTGGAAGCTTAACTGTCATAGGAAGTTCATTTGAAAAGCTGAAACACTCACTTTGCTCTCCACCGCTCCGTTTACATGAATCTCCGCAGCTGCCCGAGCCGAGTGCTGTGAGTGTGATGTTGAAAACATGTGGAAATAGCGCCTCCTGCTGGCTGTAGTCTTTAGCCTCTGGCCAAAAACTCATCCGATGACGCAAAATGACGATATTTGCGTCATCGGAGGAATTTTTCCAGAAATAAAATACATAATTCTCTCGTCTCAGGGTCATATGAGGGGGGAAAGTACGATAATTTGAATATACTCCCGGGTTTCTACTGATACAAAGCTTAATGCTATTCGCTGAAGTAACCCTTTAAGTTAAAGCTATTAAATAGCAGTTTTTGTTAATACAATAAAGTAGCCACCATACTAATTTAAAGACAAACAAAATAACAAAGTGAAAATAGAGTGGGATTTTGGGGTCACCACAGTGAATACACAATACATCATGAACTGTTAATGACACATGTAACTGCTACTGAACAGAATGAACATCATACCTGCATGCCTTCCCAGCTCACACACGTCGAACCATTTACGTGATTAAATGGTACTTTATTTTTAGTTCATGACTTACGAATTGACAACCTAACCTAACATTGCATGCTCGTAGTTTCTCTTGCGCTTTAAATATGAAGTGATATACACCACAGTTGTGCGCGTAATTGAAGAGTGTGCCGTATGAGCACAACATCACAGGAAAGCTGACGTGATTTTTTTTTCTGTAATGAGCTACGAAAATGACGATGTTGCTGGAACTCCAAGGTAGCATTCAGCCTACCTGGCTAAATTGGGAAACTGGCTTTCTTTTTCCTTCCACCATGCAACTTGAGCGATCACCCAAGTCACGGGAAGACAAAAGTAAGTGTATATTTAGTAAATAATATTATTATAATAATAATATTTAGTAAAAAATAAAGGTCTTATTAGTTGTTAAAAATGTACTTACTTTTCCAGAAAGAAAACATTTATTTTGTGGCATAAGGTGACGTGAGAGTTGGGCTGGGGCAGCAGGGGGCGGGGCATGTTTGGTTCAACATGAGAGTATCGCATTTTTTTCGCATCATTACACCTCTAATACTTTGGGAAACATGCTTCTAGAAAAATCAGCTATGAGCACAATCAGTAATGGCTGTAACAGTGAAAAAGTCCCTCAAATGCATTAAAGTAATGTTTTGTCGTCCTGTTCAATGTTCCCTCCAATATCACTCAAGGGCCAGTTTCCAAAGCCAATGGAATAACGGATGGACGGGTTGGTGCCTCGGCACAACGAAGCAACCGAGAACAATGAAGTATCTCTTTAATGATCACAACTGACACTTCAACCCCAGAGACCTACACCATCGCTTCAAATAGCAACATCCAAACAACACATCCCAGCATGCACTACTCCAATGACAGTCAAAGCACAGTGAAATCCATTAAGCAACGGACAGCACACAACTACACCCAACACGTCATATAAAATATCACGACAGTTACATTAACTGTGTCTTCCAACACTCCCAAGGGTTATGAAAGTCAAATGGTTGTATTTTCGCTTACCTCGTCAAAGCCGCTGTCTTCTTTCTTGAAGGCTTGAGGGGGAGAGAATGAAAAGTAATATCAGACTTTCATTTTACTGACTATTGAACAGTGAATAAAAGAATGAAGTAGTCAAAAAGTGGCTCTTTAATGCATTCTACACATGCAAATAAAAAACCAATAAGAAAGGCTGTAATATTTTTCCAGCCACAGCCATATCATTAGGAGAAAAGAGTGAAGAGCACATATCCCAAAATCTAATGAAAGAAATTAGAAAATATATTTTCCACAAGAAAAATGAAGCCTCGTTTTACTTTAACTATACTGTAAAAACATTTTTATAAATGATATTTTCATTAAGCATTTATATATTAAAAATACAAAACGTATTTTTAATAAACCCACACGTATACACCACATTAGCCTATGTTAACAACTCCAATAAAGCCTTAAACCACAGAGAAATGGTTTAATGAAGGGTGAACATTCAACCTGATACTCTCATAGCAAACATCGACTTTTATAACATCATTCCGTGAAGGAAATAGAGACTGGACATCAGTTGGGATGAAATGACCAGTGGGAGCAGAGAATGGATTGTTGGTAATAAAGCTTTCCTCTCAGGTCTAATGAGAATATATGTAGTTGTAAATACTGGATGACAGTTGTTTTATCTTTTTAACTGTTGTGGTAAAGATCTCTGTTGTGTTTAGCCCAAGGGGAAGATTGATCTACAGTCAATAAACCAATTTATGGTCAAAAACTACCCATATTATACCCATATGGAGATATAAGTGTTTGAGATACTGTTGATTACCACATAAAACAACTCTACAGTCTATGAAGCAAAACTTTTAATTGAATAATAAAGGGTACCATTATGCCCTTTTTCAAAGACTTTTGTTTTTGGGCTCTACTAGAATAGATTTACAGGCTTGCCTTGAATGGTCAAAAAACACATTATTTTTCTCATGTGACCCTGGACCACAAAACCAGTCATAAGGGCACTTTTTTATTGAGATTTATACATCATATGAAAGTTGACTAAATAAGCATTCCATTGTTGTATGGTTTGTTAGGATATAGGACAATATTTGGGCCGAGATCCAACTATTTGAAAAATAGTGCAAAAAGTTTATATTAAGAAAATCTCCTTTAAAGTTGTCCAAATGAAGTCCTTAGCAATGCATATTACTACTAATAATACATTTTTGATATATTTACGGTAGGTAATTTACAAAAGATCTTCATGGAACATGATCTTTACTTAATATCCTAATGATTTTTGGCATAAAAGAAAAATGGATCACTTTGACACAATGTATTACTATAAGCTATAGCCAGAAATATACCTGTGCAACGGTTCACATATTTGACAATATTTGACAATATTGCAGCTCCTCTCTTCCCAGTCTGTCAGTAACGCTTCTGATTGGTCTGCTGGACCAGTGTGTTGTGATTGGTCAACAGCTTTGAGAAATGTCACGCCCCTTACCATAACCACGAGTTCAAACACACTACTAACTAACTCAACCAGGCCCCGCCCCTTTATTTGCATATGCCTTGGGTGGGAATTATTTAAATGAGGAATATTTTGATGTCCTGAAGAAAACTCAAGACTACAATGGAGGCTTTGAGGTAACTCCGATTTGAGGTGTACTTGTAACTTTGCAGGACTTTTTCATGCTCAAAAAGCAACATAAACACTAAAGAATGTTGAAAATGTAAAAAAATAGCATAATAAAAACAAGTTGTGTTCCAAATTTGAGGCTGATATCTCAAAAAAAAAAAATTGTTTTCAGTAAGATTTTGTTTGGTTGCAGTACCAAACGTCTCCACTAGATTACATTTGTTTCACATTCATTTC